>JAUJYV010002972.1:0-11135 GCA_033995625.1 Ophyiulus pilosus | reverse complement strand
TACATCATTTCCATATTTGTTTTCATTAAAAAGTTTAATTTGTAGTAAATTTTAGTTCACATTCAGTAGATTTTCAGCTAAAAATGAGGTCCTGCAATTTAAGGTTTATTCAATGTTTAAAGAAATGATATGTATTATTATTTAATATTTGTCCAATTATGATACTTAAATAAGATACATAATTTGGATGGATAGATTTAGTAAATTTCAATTTTAATTTTGAGTTTTTCCAGCATGATTTTTGCATATAAAGCTGCAAGTTGAAAGAATAAAATTAACTATTGCCATGGCTTGATGCTATGGCCAAAATGTAACTTAAGAAATGTATGATCTGGGCCTTAAAATCAGGCCCTAAACTGCGGCCTTAAAATAAGGCCCTAAATAGGGACCTAAAAATGACGTCCCTAAATAGGGGTTTTAAAATTAGGCCCAGAAATGGACCTTAAAATTAGGAACTAAATTAGACACAAAATGAGGCCTAGAATAGGACATTAAAATTAGGGCCTAATTTAGACCTAAAATACATTCAGCACAACCCTGGTTGGTATACTACATAAGGAGGAAAGGAGTGTGGGGGGGGGGGGTAAACATATTTCTTTAATACAACCTTGCCAAAGTAGGAGAGAGGGTACTTTTCTTTTTATAATTTGAGCCTTCCACCCCCTCTAGATATTAGAATGGCCCAACTTAACGTCATTTCGTAATTTTTTCGCAAAAAAAATGACGTCATGAAGGTTTCAAGTGTATACCTAATGGTTACCAAAATGAAACATTCTTAGGTTTCACTGTGATACCCACAGGAGGTATCTTTTGCACCCGATCAGACTTTAAAAATACCTGCATTTTATACTTTTATTATACCCCAAAATACCTTTATTGAAACTTTTATGAAACTTTATTGATACTTCACTTTTTTTGTAAGGGTAGTTCTCCCTTATGCCTCTGCTAAGGTGCTAAACCTGGCAGACCATGATAAAGTCGCCCACCTCATAATATTAATAATATACTCACAAATATAATACATATAAATCTACACTCACAAATATAATACATATAAATCTACACTCACAATCTACATGGAGAGAAAAACCTAGTTTCATAGTTCCATTAATCACTTTCTCTGGTACTCATTCAGAAGAAAAATGTAACTCCTACTGTAGAAAATTTGCAGTATTTCAGCAGTAAAACATATGATGCAGTTTATTATGTGGCAAAATTTTGAATAATGCTTAATTAAAACTTGAAACCTGGAAAAATGAAAAATGCTGAAATAACGAGCTAATAGTAAACAGAATACATTACTTTACACTTTGTTGTTTGTTTTCTAAAATGTTGTCATTTGGGCATTTGCATCGTTATTTTGTGATAGCCATTGGAAGATGACTTGATTATTTTACAGTACAGATAAAACTTAGTTTATGCATACCTAGTTATATATATATGTACGTTGTTGAATGAAATTGAATTATTTGAAATGATTGGGGAGAAATAATTGTTTTTCATTATGCATTTAGTCTGGATTAGACCTTTTAGCCATATTACCGTATTAAGCAATTAATATCAAATGTTTTGTACAATTTTCAAGTAATCTGTCAGTAGGTAATAAGTCTCCATACATTGATTTGTAGATAAATAAAAAGATATTAAGTTGTATGCTTAACATTTTTTTTTGAAGATTGGGTTCAAATATATGCAAACAACTGAAAAGTCATTTGGTAACTTCAGAATGTTCACTTATCTCCACAAATTAACATAATTTTGATGTCTTTACATTTTTAATAACTACATCTGTTCTAAATTGATTATAGCTTAATTTGCTCTACATGAGTAAAAAAATTGTCTATACATGTACGTGACCTCATTGACCTGTAACTTGTGTAGTAATTAATAACAAGTAAGCAAATACAAATAAAAAGTTTAGTGGCTAAATATAATCTAACTGAAAAGCAACATGTAACAAGAGCAACCCATGTATAGTTTTGTTTGTACATTTTATTTTTCAATACATATGTCAGATGCAATTATTTCTTGAGGTGGTCCAATTATCATGTTCTCTCTTACTGCATAGATTAATATAAATTGTTTTGTGTGCTAATTTTATTTTGTGTTTCATCTTTTAATCAATAAACTCACTACTCACACTCGGTATGCTCTTTGTTTGCTTGAAAAGATGTTGTATGGCTTTTGTTAGCATATATGGATTTCTACCATATTCTCGAGGTTCTGTAATTCATCAACAGCCATCTTGGTCCAGTTTTTCATGGGATCCATTGACATCCTTGGAGTTGGAGATTTTTGGTTACCTGTTTTTGCAGGTAATAACGAATAATAAAAGAAATACTTGAAATAACATGGCTTATTATTTCAAATAACCACAGCATTTATTTGTCATGAAACTTGGACTAACTTGGACTAATACAGCGGGACTAAAAAGTATGTTCCCCCAAATTTTCTTAATGGGGGCAAAATTGATAATTGTTTATAGTACCAAGGGGTACAAGGAGTGGAAAACTACTTGACCTTTGACCATGTTTTCAAGGTCATTCACGCAGGAAGTACTTGAAGGATGCAATGGATAACATGGGCTCACTGCAATGCTTCGAAGCTGTACAGGAGTGCATCAATGTCAATGACAAGAAACTTGAAATAAATTCACAGAAGGACATTATAATACTAAATAAAGCATTTTTAGACTGATACCATCCTCCTTTGCAACTTTCAAAATCAAACCATATGTCTATTTTGTATCTTTCAAGCACCACCTGTGTGAATGACCTTGAGAACATGGTCAAAGCTAAATAGTTTTGCAAAATCCAATTGCGCACCCCATGGTTCCTAAATGTTCCCCTTATCACAATTTTCAATTTTGCTCTCATTAAGAAAATTAGGTGGAGAAACAAACTTTTTAGTCATGCTGTATAATGTTATAGTGAGGAAAACATACCACCATGGCTTTCAGCAACCTACATTTCCCCAGCTTAGAAATTTGTTGATGATCAGTTTCTAATTTTAGACATCATTCAGTTACCAGGGTTACGACGTATCATGATGCTGCCAAAATTTTTGTTTTTTTATAAAGACAATCAATTTTTCACAATGGATTAAATGTTTAGTCTTGTCTAAATACCACCAAACAAATTCAAGGAAACATATCTAATGACGTTTTCTCCCCTTGTATAAATAGTGTCTGATCAGCGCTTAACCTTGTTTTTGTTTATATCACAAATTACAATTATCTTATTTAAATAAAAGGTTTTAAGTTAATTAATGATCTTGGTTGATTATGTTAATTATGAGGGAAACAGAAGAAATAAGACAACTGAGGTGGCAACTTTATTCTGATTCTGTCTTGTCTAGCACCTTAGGGAGAACTAGGAAGTTGTTGAACTTTCTACTTCGAGCTTATCTTAGTTCAACTTTCTTAAAGTCGAGATAAGGCATACAGAGATAACTCGAGGGTAAGAAGACCTCAGAGAGTGGACAAAACAGAGTAACCCATTACAAAAAAAGTGAAGTATCAACAAAGGTATTTTTGGGGTATTATAAAACTATAAAAAGCCGGTATCTTTAAAGTCTGATCGCGTCCAAAAGATACCTCCTGTTAGGTATCATAGTGAAACCTAAGAATGCTTCATTTTGGTAACCTTTAGGTATACAGTTGATACCTGCATGATGTCATTTTTCATGAAAAAATTACAAAATGATGTAAAGTTGGGCCATTCTAATATCTAGAGGGGGCGGAAGGCTGAAATTATAAAAAGAAAAGTACCTTCTCTCCTATTTTGGAGACATTCGGAACATTCTTTATTCCTTTTCTTTAAACATTGAATAAACCTTAAATTGCAGGACCTCATTTTCAGCTGAAAATCTACTGAATGTGAACTAAAATTTACTACAAATTAAACTTTTTAATGAAAGCAAACATGGAAATGATGTATATTATGATTTGATAATTGTCCAATTATGTAAATTCAATGTGATAAACAAGATCCATATATTTAGTGAATTTTAATTTTAATTATGATTTTTTACAAATATAAACACTTGATCCATCATGCATATTTTGGTATATATAGCTGCAAGTTGAAAAAATAAAATTAACTGTTGCTATGGCAGCTCCAATTGTATCTTTAGAATTTCATTATTTCATTATTTCAGGTGGATGGTCTTGCATACCTCAAATTATTTTTAATAATTGGGGTAACCAAAACCACACATTTCCCTTAATTAGGCCCTACTTACTGTACCCATACTTACTTTTCTGCATAGTCACCCACCACTTTCAAACACTTATCTGAACGTGTGTAATCAACTTTTCCACACCCGTGTGGTACAAATCCGCTCCAGCAGCTTTCAACCACATCATAACTGCTTCTTTGACTTCACCATCGGTTTGCAACCTTCATCCTCTGGAATTATGTCTGTCCAGCTTGATTTCAGCTCCGTTAATTACAACCCTTTGCTTCCTTCTTGTTAGAAATGCAGATATCCATGAAATGATAAGGGGATTGATTCCATATGATTTAACTTTTAATAACAAACGTTGGTGATGACAGTGACAAATGCCTTAGCAAAATCCGAAAATATGGCATCAACTTCCTTACCATCGTTTAATGAACTTTGGATATCATGAATAAAATTAGGACAAATACTTTAATATACAAAATACAGTAATGAGAAATAGAGCGGTCCTAGAAACAGTGGTGCCGACCACAACCTCCATGATGCATTATCAACTGATCACAACTAGGACCACCTCCACTGCTTAGTAAACTGCTAAATGAAAGGTAGGAAGGGGGGAATTAAGACCATTACATGGATACACCCTCACGAAAGTGGGTGAGAGGGGTACTTTTTATTGCAATTACAGTTTCATCCCCAAATTACAATGATGCAATTTTGTCATTTTTTGGTGCTAAAGACGTCATTAGTTGGTCAAAAAGACATTTTTTGGTCATAAAGACGTATTTTTTGGTCAAAAATGACGGCAGAAAATATAAACCAACATTAAAAAAATCCAATTAAACAATAAATCCGTCCATCTAACTTGTTTACATTAATATTGTCCAACTGTTTGGGAGCGTTTACTCAACCAAAGACAACCGCCAAAATGGACCAAAAACAAAAGCCAGGTATTAAATTTACATAAAATTTCGAATTTAGTTATAAAACTGGCCGATTTTCTCACCCATTTTATCTTTCCACTTGGGCAGTGGCATACTTAAGGGAAAAGGTGCAGGGGCAAGGCACCTTTCAGGGCACACCTTATGGCTGGGCAGAACTGATATAAGGTCCAGGCCAAACAAGAAAAAAGGGCCCTTTCAGCCAAGCCATAATTTCACTTTTCTTGGAGCTTTTGAAATACATAACTGCTGAATTTTTTAAAATTTTCGATGTGAAAATCGCAGTTTTTGCACTTTTGCTGATGAAAACTTGCATTTTTCCAAAATAAAAACTGCACTAAAAGTGCATACATTTTTTCAATTTTTAGTCATAGAAACTGTAATTTTAGTGGAGAACATTTGCACTTTTCATTCATATAATGTGCAGAAAATGTGTACTTTTGCTACTGAAAAATTGGATTTTTCGAATCTAAAAATTGCACTTTTAGTGTAAAAAATTGTATGCTTTTGCTGATAAAAAATTGCATTTTTCAGAAATAACAACTGCACTAAAAGTGCAGAATTAATAATTAGTGCAGTAATTGCTCATGTTTATTGATGAAAAACTGCATTTATATGAGAGTGATGCAGTATACGTGGAATAAATTTGTCGTATACATTCCACTATTATCATGACCACATTATTCTGGTCGCCTCATGCACCCATATGTTGCACCCTGTATTACCAAAAAATCAAAGTAATGACCAGGGTTAGAAATTAGGCGTGAAAAGTCAGGCGTCAATGGCACCTAACAATTTATGTTAGTCGCCAAAATATTATACTTGGGTGCAATTTCAAAATAAATGATTTATATATGTTTATGACTTATAATGATATACATATGCAATTTCAAATTTTTAGGAACAGTGTGCAGTGTAACACCCATAATTCATCAGAGGAATATATAAAATCCTTTCCTAGTACCAAATCTGACACATGATTTTTATAAAATAATCAGAAATTTACCTTTAATGAGGAGTAATGATGACAGAAGCTGAAGAGTACTAAATTATCCAAAGCACATTAATGTTTAGAATGGGAGTAATCTTTCATATTAAATAACCAGGAAACTCCAATTTCAGCTATCCATGTTTTTACTCGTATGTCCCTTTCCCAACTATTGGCAATCACATTGGCTATAAATGAGTTCCTAAAGCATACCAAAAACTTTTAGCTCGTTTTAGAACTCGCATAAGCCTAGTTCAGTCCTCGTGGCAGGCCTAAGTTCGGCCTAAACCACGCTCACCGCATTTCTTGAGCACGACCCATTTTGGACATAAATAAATAACGGTCATTTTTAGTCCTCGAGCAGGGAAATTTCCATAATTGAAGTCTTGTGACTTCAAATATGCCCACGTTAAGGTAATAAACCTCCTTTGGACCTCAGCGACCATTGTTCACTATTTATAATGTGACGCTTTGAGTCCCATATATAAGGGCCTGCAAATCTACACTTCAGTACATTACACGGTCCGGACCCAAGACACGGTCGCGATAGACCTTTTGAGTGTCTTAACCCTTTCCAGCCCAAATTAAATTTGGACCAAAAAAAAATTATTTTTGTGTTTTAAACGTCGTTATATTTTATCTGGGATGCCTTTAGATATATTACACAAAAAAATTTCATTTACCTTTAAAAAATTTGTTTGGGTCCAAATGGGCACATTGGGATTTTGTCATGCAGAACTAATAAAAATATTAAAATTAAAATTTCATTCAGAATTGTAACATTGCTAATGAAACGATGTTTTTGCATAAAAAATGAAACAACAATACTCAACAATGTTTTTATCAATACATATATGCTCTATTTTAAATAAAAATCTTCAAAACAAGTTTTTTTCCCTGTTTACCAAGTCATTTTTCGCTATAATGCAATTAAAATTTCATGCAAATCCAATTCTGCAATATGCTGATTGTAGACATATATCTGATGCATCTAAATCTGGCACTAAATTTAAATATTTCAGCAGTGCAAAATCTATTTCTTCATCTTATGAGAAAATTTTGACTTCAGAATTGTCCGTTTGGGGTAAAATCATTGCCTGGGGAATTTTTTTACCATCCTATTCCATATCTAAATATGCCAAATAACAAAAAAATCAACCTGTTTCTATCCCATCTTTAAAAAATGTAAGGAACATAAAAATAATTTTCATGTATTTTAGAAAAAAATATATCACATTTTCCCAATGTTCCCATATGGACCCATTCAAAATTGTTGTCATTATGTAATAACTTAATGCACTAAAGCCATTCTTTTTTGTAGAAATATTCCTCAATACATATATAATCATACCAAATTTTGTCATACAAATATGTCGAAGTATTTTCCTGGAATAAATTCTTGAATTTTGTTGAACTTTATGGAAGTGCACAAATGGCTTCGAAGTGGCTTGCTGAGCTCCCCGAACAAAAATAATATTAATTCATAGAAATGCTTTGGCATAAATGTAGCCCAGCACCATAGCTATCTAATGGTATCTAAGGAAATTTTGTGTGCTGTGAATTAAGCTAGTGAAAACATGTGAAAGTCATGTTCCCATATGGACACCATTGGGCTGGAAAAGGTTAAAAAGGAGACGAGAAAAAGACTTGCATTTCGAGCTGTGCTCTCATTACTGTCCTCTTGGGTTTTATTTCAAAGTGTTCATACTGAATAAAGAAACATAAAATTAACTGAACTTGGAACTTCGCTTTATTTTTATTTGCATCGAACTTTCCGAAACACGCCCAAGACGAGACGTCTTGATTTTCAAACGCATAAGTCCACTCTCTCCGAGGAATATTCTTTCCCTCGTGTACCTTCTGCCTGCCACACCTTTGACCTTAAGAAAGTCGAACTTAGGTGTGTGAAACTTGAAGATCTACCGATCTTCTCGATTCTCCCTTACGCTTCTGCTAAGGTGCAATACCCGGCAGACCACGATAAAGTCTGGTCACCCCATTCCATCTTTTAACTGACTATGGCAATCTTCTGCTGGCATTTCGTGGTAAAGTTTTGTGACCAACGCACAAATAGCAAATTACTTCTTGAAGTATTACCACCTTATGTTCCCATATGCTCTATACTGTTTACAAAGAACAAGCAAGTTAGTGACAATACAGATTTCCCCTGACTAATTTCGCCCTTTTGAGATTAAAAATTATAGGTCAATATCCTGGATTAAAGGATTAGTAGGACGTGTAAATGTTTGATCCATCGGAATTTGTGATCATACAATCCAAAAAGTGAAAAAGTTAGGCGTTTAAAAATAACGAATGGATTTAAAATCGTGGTTGCCTAAACCAAATTTATAGGGCTAAATACGACTAACAACCGCTAATTTCGAACCCTAGTAGTGAGCATATATTCTGCAAGCAGATGTGATATATTATCAGAAGTCATGGGTGACCACATAGGGTCAGTATTCTTGATTAAAGGATCTGTGAGAATAAATGGTTGATGAGATGCATTTTGCTACAAAGAAGCAAATAAAGGTAGGATTTTCAAGGCACCTTGCATTAGTACCTATGGGATGTGAACACGAGGGCCACTAGGACTGAGGGCGCAAGCGGAAAATGCCCCGTTTGCCCCCTGCCACTGCACTTGGGTTTATATCCATGGAGGGACATTGTCATCGGTTTATTTATTTATTCCCATCATACTTTTTAATTAGCTTGCACTCTTTTACGAAAGGAACAGTCTTCTAAAAGCACCTCAGCCATTGAGAAATACAAGATTGCATGCTTCACACAGCTTGATGTGGATCGAGGTTATAGTAGCCTATTTCAAACAAATGATTATGCTATGAAAATCGCTCACATTAAGAGAAACTGGGTCACTTTCGTCCTGCCTATTTGTCTAGCGTCGTCCACGAGTATAACAGAAGGAAATACAGATTTGTTTCTGGACTAGGTAGTGCATGTTTCACTTTAGGTCTATTTCAAATTCTGAATTTAATCTGTTCTGTGACCAACAAAACATTAGGAAAAATTAAGAATAATCGATTTGCATGTTTATGTAATTTAATAGTCATGCTTTCCCCGTTATCGATACCGGCATGAAAATAATTGTGTTAACTGAAGTTCGCAATAACGGACATATGTATTGTAGGTGTACCTAGTGACGTCAGTCTCGGTCAAAATTTCGAAATTGTAACAGTATCAACACTTTCTGATACTGGTAGTTTTAGATAAGCAGGGTAAAAATTCGCAAATTTTTCGAAGAATTTGATAAACAAATAAAACCAGATTTCTTCCGCTTTTTCTGCTGATAATGAATGCATTCATTTATGTAAGACAGGGCAAAGAGACAGGTTGAAATGAGGAAAGGGTTTTATTTTCTTGAGATGGAAATTAAAATTCATAAACAAATAAACATAAGCTCAAATAAAACAACAGGTCAATCTGACTGTCCAAAGTCCCCTCGCCAGACTGCCCTTGCCTTGAGATGGAAATTAAAATTCATAAACAAATAAACATAAGCTCAAATAAAACAACAGGTCAATCTGACTGTCCAAAGTCCCCTCGCCAGACTGCCCTTGCCGGGAATTCCTTCCTAGGAACTGTTTTGGCTGAGCTGCTGTAGTTATCCGCTGTCCTCTTTCCCTTAGGAAGGTCTGTCCCTCACCTTGAACCATGACACGCTTTTGTTGATTTATTTTCATTATTTTAAGCTGAATTTTCTTTAATCAACGTCTTTTGTTATGATCCAAGTACTGGATCCCAATGCACTCAACTTTACTGTGCATGTTAGACTAAATTGGTTGCATGATATTATACTTGCTGGGCAATTTAAATTTTGCGCCTCTTTTTAAGCCTGAGGAAGCTATAATTCCTGTATAATTGGGACAACGAGTGTTTTATATTGTCCTATATTGAATGCTTAATTTTAAATGTTTAATTACACAGGTCTGCAAAAGAATTGTTTTCAAAAATTGTTTTAGTTTTGAAAAATGATTTATATGTATTTTGGGTGCTGATTTCAAATGTGAAATCTGTTTTATTCTATCACGTCAGGTTCTCTCACAAAATAGATATGCAGTTTGGGTAAAAACTCATTGAAACAGAATTTTAACATTATTTTTACTGAAGTTCTTTATTAATAAATTGGTAAGTGGTGCATCAATTTATATTAACAAAAGAGACCATTACAAAACATGTATTGGTACAGAATTACAAGTCCTTATAGCAGCGCTTTCGCTTTCCATCAAAATTTCTTTTAGTGCTCTTCCTACTATAGACACGATCAGGATCATCTCTTTTCAGGGTCCAGCAGTAATCCGCAATCATATTGACATTCCACCTTCCTTGTTATCTTCTTTCCATTTAATGTCTTGATGGAACCTTTCACCCTGTTCCTCACTGACAGCACCAAGATTTTCAGGAAAGTAGTCAAGGTGTGAATGAAGAAAATGAACTTTTATGCTCATGTTACAACCCAGCTTCATAAAGTTTTTCAGCATGTAAGCGACAATCGATTTGTAGTTTGGGTCCTTTTTATTCCCTGGAAAACTAGATACAACTTGTTTGAAAGATAACCATGCTGCTTTTTCTTTAGATTCCATTTTGGTTTCAAAATTGGTATCCCTGAGGAGTTTTCTGATGTCAGGTCCGACAAATATACCTTCTTTTAGCTTTGCCTCAGATAAGCCAGGAAACTGCTCACAAAGATACCTAAAAGTTTCCCCTTCTTTTCCCCAATGCCTTAACGAATTGCTTCATCAAGCCCAAATTGATATGAAGTGGTGGAAGTAGTACTTTTTTGGATCCACAAGACTTTCTCTCTGTGACATGAAAACGATCCAGGTCAAACTAGTTTTTACTACAGTCAGTTCAGTGTGAGAAGGGCTATATCAATCAAATAAGCTTGTAACTTTTCTAAGTTGCTTTATTTAAGTTATTTATAAGCCAATTAAGGGCGAGACGTTCTACTCCAACCAATATCTTTATTTTCTGCACAACGTTTCGGCTCACATAGCCATCATCAG
>JAUJYV010002971.1:0-11136 GCA_033995625.1 Ophyiulus pilosus | reverse complement strand
CCGATGATTTCATTGAGTGAATCACTCAGGTGTTGTCAGTTTCTGATTTCACCAAATGATGCAATCTGGTGACATCATTAGCAATGTCTATTGCTCCCATGGACCATTGGGACCATGGTATGGCTAATTCTAAGGCCATTTTCGGTGGATCACAGATATGATCGAAAAAAGGTTTATTAAGACTAGACGATATATGTATTCGATACAAGGACTCTGATTTCTTAGCACTGACAAAGTTAGATCTCTAAATGCTTCCATTATTTTTAAATCTCAAAGTGATAGTGAATCAGCTGGATAAACATAAGATTTGGACGTCGTTTCATCAGGCAATTCTTCAGCCCTCAGTGTCAGTACCTCTCCACATCTTACCATTTATTCCCTGTGCACCCCTATTTTTATGTCCCCATTTTCCCTTGCTGGCAGTGTTTAGCCTAGAAGATGGTCAGTGTCGTGTGATCTTAGCCTCAGGAAATGTCCTCTACAATAGTGCCGCCTTAGGACAATAAAATTGAAACGTCTGTAAAAGTTACAGATTCCAAGGAATGCCCTTACGGATTGGGCCATTTGGGAGATGGGCCAATCGATAATCTTCTCAATCTTTTGTTCATCAAAGGATTCTGCTCACCACAAATCCGAGGAATTTCCATTTCTGTCTCAAAAGTCACACTTTTCAATATTGGCTATATAACCTTTCATGGTTTAGTGCTCTCAATGCTGCTTCCACATCACACAGGTGCTGTTAATTGTTGCACTATATATCAGATTGCCATTGATGTGAGAGAAGAAGCTTGGGAACAAGGTAGTGTTGATTATCGATAGACAAGTGTGTCAAGGGTAGGGGTGTGCAGAAAAATCAGGAATGGTTCCCCAGTCTCTCCCAGATAATTATTGGGGAACCAGAGGGAGTTGCTGTATGTTGTGTTAGCACTTGAGTGAAAAATGGTGAATAGAACCAGGAAGCCATCACTTTAATACAAGTTGATTATTGATGATAAAGGATACAATGTTGCTCGAGGTTATATCCCGAGCATTTTCCCAGCATTTCATTCCGAAAAAGGCTAAAAAGTCTTTCTTGGCAACCAAGGAGTTTATCTAATTTCAGTGTTCCAAACTGAACATTTTCAAAATCTGCAACTTTCGCACCACTATTATTTACCAACGGCGGTATTTTCAAAAAATACCAACACATGTCCAAAGAATCCAAATTTGGAGGTTGGAGTTTGGTATAGATGCATGCTTTACAATGATATAGAAATATCACAATTTTAGTTGAATCTTTTAGGAACGTTTTTATTTCTTTCGACACATCATCATCCCATGAAAGATGGCCAAACATCGCAAAAGTCAGTCTCTCTTGAATGAAATCTGCCATCTAACAAAAGATAATCACAATTAATGATTGATCTCAATATAGTAGTAGATGTACAGTTTGCGCATGCTTTAACATTACTTTTAGAAGATGATATAGATTATCTACATATTTTTATGATAGCAATAATCCTATTTAAGTTTCATTTAAAACCAAATGACAGTATGACATATTATAAGCTGCTGTTGTTGTCCTTGTTTGGAGAATATGGACATAATGCAATAAAGCCTTTACAAAAAATTTTAATTATCAAATTAGTTAAATGATAGTATTCAGTAGGTATCGAGGCTTTTATTGATATATTAGAGGTATAAAAATTGATGCATTCAATAAATATCGCATTGCTTCTTTCAAGTTTTTTCTTAGTCATCAAAGGCTTTTTAATGTAAGTATCAAAAAAATATCAAAACAGTATCAAAACACTATCAAAAAAGTATAACAAACTGAAAAATATACTTCAAAGATACTTTCATTACAAATTTCTGATTTATGTCTCAAGCATATACATTTTCTAGATAACTACCCAAGTAACATCCAATGACGTCATTTTTGACCAGAAAATTACATCATCAGGGTTAAAAAATGACATAAATTGCATGATTGTAATTTCGGGGGTGAAGGAGAAATTGCAATAAGAAAAGTATCCCCTCTACCCCTTTAGCAAGGGTGTATCAATGTGATGTTCTCAATTTCCTATTTCCCTCACCTTTCCTTCAGCAGCATACCAAATTATAGTGGGGGAAGGGGCTAGTTGTGATGAGTTGCTGTTGTCTCACCCACTGTTCGGCACCCCCCTGCGGCATAACAATACCATTTTTATGTTTGCAACTCAACCGCAGCGGTTATTGGAGAATGGATGGATGCAGATGATCCGAACGTCTCTGGGAAAAGGTTTTCGAAGCCCTCCCAAAAGACTTAATGTGATACCACTTAAATGTTTGAATTTGTAAACAGTTCAAAGGAGTACAAAACTATACAAAACTGAGATCATACTTATTTTATTGACCAAAAATTAACGTCCTATCGTTCAGTTTTTGGGATAGACGGCAACACCACGGAAAAGACAAAAGGACAGAGGCGATCACTTACCTGAAAAGAGAAAGAAACGGATATTAATATAAAGTGCATGAAAACAATAGAGATTTAATCTTTTAGCATCCAATTATACATTGGGAAATTGAAAGGGAACTTAACAGCGACCTAAATCCCAAAATAGTATATCAATTATCTGCATGATCTTTTCTACCTCATTAGCATTACACATCCTTCGGAAATAACCAAGTGTATCTACATGGCAACCAGGGATTAACCTCATTAGAATTTAAGGATACTTCCCTGAGTGCCCTGGACCATATTCTTGGGTATAAAAGGAAGACCATTTCTCCTGTACAATCAGTCTGTTGTCAAACTGAATAAATAAGCCTTTTATATTTGCAAACCAATATATTTGCTTTCATTCCCTGATTTCAGCAAACTTATTGATAGTAGACTCCTCCTATCGGCCTTTGGAAGATAGGCTAAATAGTGAGGAAAGGAATGAATTCCTAATGTCTGGGGGTCCACCATCCAGTACGGTCACGACACGTGACATACCAAGCCCAACTTGCCTTATTGTCTCCTATGACCGTAGAAGCCAATCAAACTGGTGGTCAACAAACTGATCGTCAGTTCTCTGAGTATGTCTCGCAACGCCAAATGGTGACGAAACAAAGTGAAACCATATGGATGGATTACTATCCTAACTACAACAGTAGGACGGCTCCACTAGTGGTTCCACAAGAAGTGGCAGCTTTTGCTACCACAAATCTGACTTTGTACCATCATATGGTGTAATTATACAAGTCACAAAGATATAATGGGGGTACTACCCGTTTAGTAAATGTTGCTGGAAATTGTTAATTTAGCCTTTTAGAATTTTGCTTGTGCTGAAGCATGAGAAGGTAAGCACATGCAAAAGTATTATTTTCCTTTTGCATGTGCACAAAGAGATGCAAAGTACATGCAAAAGTACTATTTTATTTTTGAGGTTCTAAGTTTCATATTTTGAATTTATCAGTTGTGTTCCAGATTTCAAAGAGTAAAAACATTAGAATTATCTGTCTTGTTTGTGGATTGTTTTGGCTTCGCTACTTTTAGGAATATTTGTTTTTAAAAGCAAGGAAAAGTAAGTTTAGGCCATTGTTGGAACAAGAATAATTAGTTTCAACTAGGAGCTCGCGACCGCAACATTTTGGTCCCGCGAGCCGGATCGAGCAGCACTAGGAACACTATATAAAACAACTATTGCAATTCTAAATTCTAATTCAACAATTGGATAATGTGCTTTGCTGAAGAAAAACAAGGAAAGATGTCACTTTGCGTGAGTCTGGTCTTCTAAAGGAAATGTATAATGAATACTAGGCTTTCCACATCCGAAATAATAAGTGTGATTGAAGCAAAAATGGAGGACCAAGAAAATGATCAAGCAAATGGTGCCGCGCAGGGAAACAAAATCGGGATTTCTCATGGAGAGAAATCAATAAAAAGCAATGCAAGTTCAAGACTGCGTAAGGAACTGCAAGCCAAATTAGAGCGAGATCTTGCTCTAGTTAACCTGGAAGCTGAAGCAGAAGAAAGAAAATTCGCAAGGGAACAAGAATTAGAAGACAAGAGAATGTCCCGGGAAAAGGCCTTAATTCTGAAACGACACCAAGTGGAACAGGCAAAAATTGCAGAAGAATTTGAAACGTGATGAGAACTTGAGTCTGTTTCAAATGCGTCGTTGTGCCATTGTCAAATAGAAGGCTTGAAGAAACCAGAGATGCTGCCAGCAGAAAAAGTGTTACTTTGGGATACCGAATTGCATTTCAAAGTAAGAGAACATTTTTTGATGGTGCCAAAGCAGTCTTATGTGGAAACTTCAAATGTCCCAGAGATGACAACGACCGAAGTAATGACCAGTGAAAATGTGTTGCCAACTGAAGGAAACAGACAGCTGAACCTTCCGAAGCCAGTGAAAGCAACTGATCCGGTTCCAATTAAAGAGTCAGAATTGGGAGTGAAACTGTTCATATTGAGACAAGCCTTTAGTAGAGAATTGCCAGTATTTGGAGGCAATCCCAAAGAATGGACATGCTTCCAGAGACATTTTAAATTCTTTGCGAGTTCTCAAATGAAGAAAACATAATGAGGTTAGAGAAAGCTTTAAAAGGAGAAGCTAGAGCTGCCGTAAGTGGCATGTTTGCATCATCAAATAACGTCGAAAATATTTTAAAGATTTTGGAACGGCGATTCGGACAAGCTGATCACATTATTGAGTGTTTAGAGTCACAAGTAAAGTGCATTGCTCTGCTAACAGAAGGCCAGTTGGGAAGTTTAATGGACTTTTCAAACGCAGTGCAAAGTTTGGTGTGTTCAATGGATGCATTGAAGCAACAAGGTCATCTGTGGAATCCTCAATTGCCACAAGAATTAGTAGGAAAGTTACCAAGCCGATGCAGCAAGTTTTGTGACCACTCCCAAGTTTGAAGTGGAAAAGGATACGATGAAAATAACCACAGAAAGTAAAGGACGTTGGAAGCAGAGTAAAAAAGATGCAGTTTTTACAAGTGTAAAAGAAGGCTTCAAGAAAGTACCAAAGTGTTACTTTTGTGAAAAGGAAGACCATCTACTGAAAGACTGCAAGAAATTCTCCTGTTTACCTGACCCAGAGAGAAGTGACTGGGTAAAACGGAATGGCATCTGCTTCTGTTGTCTTGGTTATGGCCATCAAGTGCGGGCTTGCCGAAAAAGAGAACCATGTGGTGGGGATGATTGTAAAAGATTGCATCACCAACTACTGCACCGAGTGGAAGCAAAAATGCTAAAAACTGCAGATATAGAGATTGTGGGACATGCTGCGTGCTCCACGACAAGCCGGGTATTATTAAGAATTTTACCTGTGAAGTTAAAAATGCCCGAGGATCAACAACCAGCAAGCCAGTTAATCACTTATGCACTGCTTGATGAAGCCTCAATGCGCACATTGATTGACGAAGGCTTGGCAAAGAAACTGAAGTTGAAAGGGCAAAAGGATCCTATCAAGTTTAAGTGGACAAATGCTTCAACTTATGAAGATGCAACTTCTTAACGAGTCAAAATCCAGATTGGTGGCATCGAAAGTAAAGACATGTATTCCATGTCTAACGATCGAATAGTGAAAGGTTTGCATCTTCCAAAACAAACCGTGAACATGACAGAATTAGCCACAAAATGGAGTCATCTTGCAGTGCCAACAGTCAGGTCATTGCAAGGAGCAAAGCCAATGCTGCTTATTGGCCAGGACAACTGGGACCTGATTGCAACCAGAGAGATTAAGGAATTGACGAGAGATGTGCCAGTACTTTCCAAAACAAAGTTGGGCTGGGTAGTGCATGGGAATTTGTAACCGACAATAAGGCATGCAGTTGTCATAAGACACATGTCACATCAGTCAAGCAGAACGTGATGAAGAGCTCCACAACTTAGTTAAAGAAGCCTTGAAGACAGAATCATTCGGAGTAATTGTTCCAAAAGAGCAGCCAAGATCTAACTAAGAAAAGAGAGCTAAAGAACTATTAGACAAAGTGACACATAAAGTCGGAGATCACTGGGAATCTTGCTTACTATGGAAAACGGATGACATTACTTTGCCTGAAAGTAACACTGCAGCTTTTCATCGCCTATGTAGCCAAGAGAGGAAAATGGACAGAGATCCGACAGTGGCAAAGCAGTACTGCGAAAAGTTGGATAAAATATATCTAAAAGTTACATTAGGAATTTGTCACAATCAGAAGCAAAAGTAGAAGTACCAAGGACTTGGTACATGCCACATTTTGCAGTATAAAATAAGCCTGGAAAAATCCGCATAGTTTTTGATGCTTCGCCACAGAGTCATGGGACCAGTTTAAATAAGTATCTTCTGCCAGGGCCAGACCTACTGAATCCACTTCCAAGTGTACTGTTCAAGTTCCGACAAAGAGCTATGGGATTTGGAGCGGATATAAAGAGTTTTATCCCCAGGTGAGGATGAAACAAGAAGATATTTCGTCACAACGCATTCTGTGTAGAGGAATGGATCGAGACAGACCACTAAATGTGTGTGAAATTGTCTTCGTGTCATTCGGGATAGTTTGTGGTCCTGCAATTGCACAGGAAGGAAGAAACAGAAATGCCCAAGAGTTGGGAGAAGAATTTCCAGAAGTAGAAGAAGTAATAATCAAACGCCATTACATGAATGATGGTTTGGACATATGCTCTACCTAACAAGAAGCGATTAAACTTATTCACGATGTCATCGAAGTACATCATCGTGGAGGATTTCAAATTTAAAAGTGAATTTGTAGTTCAAAAACAGTTTTGGATAGCATTCCAATAGATCTTCGTGGTGTACAAGGAAAAGATCTACAAACAAAAACGGAAGTGTCAACTGAGAAAATGCTTGGCTTACACTGGAATCCAAATGCAGATGTTTTCACATTCAACAGTGATTTTCATAAAGTTGCGGCAGATGTTCGTTCGGGTACCGGAAGTCCAACAAAACAAGAAGTGCTACGAATGGTGATGTCAATTTTTGACCCTTTGGGATTTGTGGCACCTATCGTCGTTAATACAAAGATATTGCTTCAAAACATTTGGCGACTAAGATTCGGTTGGAATGATCAACTAAAAGGTAATACTTTTTACAAATTGAAGAGATGGCTGGCAGAACTAAAGAAGATTTGTCAAGTGAAGGTCCCTCGTTGCTATTCTACTTTAGATGGAACTAATGTTTAATGAAAACTTCATTTGTTTTGCAATGCCAGTGAGGATGCATTTGCCGCTGTGGCATACTTTAGAGTCAAACGAGAAAATGAAATTCATTTGGCATTTGTAGCTGCTAAAACTAGAGTTGCTCCACTTTGTCCAATGTCAATTCCAAGATTAGAGCATCAGGCAGCGGTAATGGCAATTCGATTAGCAGACA
This sequence comes from Ophyiulus pilosus, assembly GCA_033995625.1. Taxonomy (NCBI): domain Eukaryota; kingdom Metazoa; phylum Arthropoda; class Diplopoda; order Julida; family Julidae; genus Ophyiulus; species Ophyiulus pilosus. Next base: position 3,805 of record JAUJYV010002971.1, on the reverse strand, counting down.
TGATCAAAAGAGAGCACAACCTCAAAGTGGATACCATTAATTTCTGGAGTGATTCTAGGACAGTGTTGTGTTGGTTACGTTCTGATGCATATAATTATAAACAGTTTGTTGCATACAGAGTTGGGGAAATCGAAGAATTCACTGGTCACAAGCTGAAGTTGGGTCCCAACAAACGAAAATGTTGCTGCCGAAGCAACACGAGATTATCAAGAAAAGGTCGTACCATCCATGAACAGCCGTTGGTTTAGCGGACCACAATTTTTATATCGGCCAAAGGAAGAATGGCCAATTGAAGGTGGGTATCCATCAGGTAAACATTTAACCAAGTGATTTGGGACTGAAATAAGAATTTGTAGCCACGACCATAAATCAAGAGTTGAATGATTGTTTACCGGATGGGAACAGATTTTCTTCATTTAAAAGACTTATACGAGCAACTGCATGGCTAATAAGATTCATCCAAAAGTTAAAACGAAAAAATCAAACCAGAAAATGGGAATGTGAATTAGAAACTCAAGAGTTGGAAGAATCTGAAAGGCTGTGGTCGAAAAGATGAAAACAGCAGGACATTGCAGTAGAATTGGCTGCATTGAAGGAAGGCAAGGGATTTCCGACAACCAGTAGAATCCTGATGTTATCTCCTTATTTGGATGAAGATGGAGTTATCAGAATTAATGGTCGTACCCAGCAAGCTCCACAATTGTCAATGATGACCAAGGTTCCAGTGGATCCAAAAAACAGGTTTACAAGACTGTTAATCCAGGATTATCACAAAAGAGCCAATCATAGTGAACACGAACAAGTAGTAAATGAAGTCAGACAACGATACTGGATCCTAATGCTGAGAACGACAGTGAGAAGTATATGGAATGAGTGTCAATTTTGCGAACTTCAACGTGCAACACCAAAGACACCTGAGATGGGTTGGTTACCAAAATACCGACTGAAGGATAGAGTCTTGCCCTTTGAAACTACGTGAATGGACTATTTTGGACCCATTGCTGTTACTATTGGAAAACACTGTGAAAAAAGATATGGCGCCTTATTTACATGTATGTCAATTTGTGCGATCCATTTAGTGGTTGCGGAATCTCTTTCTACAGACTCCTGCATAAATGCTATTCGGCATTTTGGTATCATTCGGGGTTTCCCTAGAGTGATTTTATCGGATAATGGAACTAACTTTTGAGTAGAAAACATTGAGCTAATGAAAGCATTAGAAGAGCTAAATCAAAATAAACTTAAGGCCACTCTTGCTCTAAAAGGGACTGATTGGAAGTTTTTGCTTTCAGCTTCTCAAAACATGGGTGGATGCTGGGAGAGATTAGTTCAGTCTGTAACGAAGACACTGGTCACGATTCTCAAGGAAAAGGACCCAAGGTTGCATACAGTTGAGACAGTCTTCAAAGAAGTTTCAGCTATCGTTAAAAGCCGACCATTAACCCATGTTTCCAGTGATGCTGTTGATGCAGAAAGTTTAACGCCAAATCATTTCTTAATCGGAAGGTCCAATGTAGCAGCAGCACCAGGATGCTTTGGGCCACAAGATGTATGTCTACGTAAGCAATGGCGATTTGCACAGTAGCTAATGGATCATTTCTGGAAGAGATGGGTTAAAGAATATCTTCCGACATTAACCAGAAGAACAAAATGGCATCAAAAGACAGAACCAATTCAGCAAGGTGATCTCGCAATTATAGTGGATGGAAGTCTATCACGAGGTAGTTGACCAAGAGGAGTGATCACCAAAATATTTCCAGTTGCCGATGGCCAAGTAAGAGTTGCTGAAGTTGTTACAATTTCAGGGGGTTGGGGCCAAATTCCATTCACCCAGCTTACAAGAAGGGTCCCATCCATGTTCGAGCTCAGGGAGGGCGACTCAATGGCCTCAAGCTTTTCCTCTTCTCCCGCCAACTGACCAGGGTCAGTTGGCCCTCACCCTACCTACCTCCCCCTTTCTGGTAATTTTTCCAAAGTGGGCCAACCCGGGTTTTTCGCCCTGGCCGCCATCTTTGATTTTTTGTTCTCTTACCATGCAACCACCATCGCGTTAACACCACCAAAATTTTTGTCACGCAACAAGTTGTTACTGAACAATAAAAGTAAGTTTTAGTTAAATGTTTATGTTTTGGGCATTACTCTGGTCCGGGGTCAAACCTTGTCCCACCCCATCAGTGGTAGCAGAGCGTGGTTGCAGTCCACCACGCTCCGAATTGGCCCCGGACCACGAAGACCACAAACGGCCAACCCACCATGGAACTTTCTCGTGCTTGATGAGCACGGGAAAACGGACACTAGACCAGCCGTCCCCGAAAGGCCGAGGACCGCCAACGAAGTGCGCCATTTTCCCGTGCTCACCAAGCACGGGAAAAGAAGACCGCGAACAGCCACCCGCGAAGGGTCGCAGGCGGACGACCGACCACGGGACTTTCCCGTGCTCGCCAAGCACAGGAAAACGGATCTCCGGTCAGCCATCCGCGAAGGCTCGCGGACGGCCAACATCGCCTGACGTTTTCCTGTCCACCACGCCCACCTCGCCCGGCCGACCGGGAAGGGAGGCGGGCAACCTACCCACCTAGGAACATTCCCGTGCTCATCGAGCACATGAAACAAAGACTCCAACCGACCATCCGCAAAGGACCACAGATGGCCCCCTTCTTCAGTGGAGCCACGCGTCCCATCTACGGATTGGACGAATTTACACCATTCATTCAATCTTTTTGATTCATTTAATCCTTTGTCAACGGATTATTTGTTTGCAGGGATGGCGGACCGGGACGTGGACTTCGCCATCGAGTCGTCCTCCGTGGGCCGATTCCAGATCGCGTGCCTGGACGAGTACAACTACTCGACCTGGTACCGCGATCTGAGGGTGGCCCTGATGAACCAGTCCCTCACCAGATTCGTTGCCTTGGACCGCAAGACCCTCCCGATTCGGCCTCGCAAACCGAAAAGGAGAAGTTTCAAGATTGATGCCACAAGGCTTTTTCTATCATGTACTTCTCGGTAAGTGGTCACTTACGCCCAACTCTCTTTCACGGGTTCGAGGATGGTAAAGATTGTCACAAGGTCCTGGAGCACATACGCCGCACCTACTAACCTTCAACCCGGGAAAGGACCTGGCATTTATTTGGCCAATTTTTCTAACTCACCATGGAGCAAAACGAGTCAATCGAGGCATATATTGCCCGCGTCGAGGAAGTGGCTTCAAAAATCCGAGACACAAAAGTACAATTGCAAGAGATACTCTTCACCTTCCAGATGATGAGGGGATTACCGCCTTCGTTCGTGCTCAAGGTAAAATTGATTAACGCGTGGCCGGACGAGGATTTTACCCCCAAACGGGTGAAGGAAGCCCTGAGTGCCGAGGCACAGAGCGTTCGCTTTGCAGAGCATGTCGGGGTACCGGGAACCAGCGGGTCGGTTCCGAGAAGAAACATTCTCTCAACCAAGACATCCTCGAAGCTTGTCACCAACACCAGTGACAGGTCCACAGGGGAGCAACAGATAATCCACCCCTGTTTCCGTTGTGGCGGTAAGGGCCACATGCAGGCTAGTTGCCCCTCGGTGGAGGACGTCAGGGAGGATCATCGAGCGGCGACCGGTGGGCCTTTGGCACAGCCCCAACTAACAAGGGGGGGGGTGGCTACTCCTCAAGGGACTAGACCCCGACAATGAGGAGCGGCAAAGAAGGGACGAGGGGGCCAGGAGGTCGCACAAGTGGCCAGTGAATGGTCATCCTCGAACCTTTTTCACGTTGCCGAGGCCAACCAGACCACTCCGATGTCTGGTGAGTGGATCTGGG
>JAUJYV010002970.1:0-11137 GCA_033995625.1 Ophyiulus pilosus | reverse complement strand
AACAAACGCTCGTTAAGCGAGTCATTTAAAAAAAATTATATTGCTCGTTATGCGAGGTGCTCGTTAAGCGAGGTTCCACTGTAATATATAATATCTATCGCATAATATATAATGCATTCGTTAAGTTCTAATTTGGAGATCAAACTAAACCAAAATTCAATATGATAGTGAGAACAAAATTCATCCATAGCACACAAAAATTAGGGCCACCCATTACACGAAATAGATGAAGACGAACATTCCAAGAATGGCGTGTAAGCTACTTTATGTAAAACTTGCAAAATACAATGTTCAGTGTCAGTTTATATGATAATAAACACGTGCAAACAATTCATTTTATTTGTAGTTTAACAAATTGGGGCCATTCAAAGGAAATTCGAGGACGTCCCTTTTTGAATTGCCCCCCAAGGTCTGTCAAAGTTTGTAAACCAAGGGAAGATTGATTTGATGTCATTGAGAGCAACTTGCGCATCTACGTATATTGACAACATTTTGCATTTCCATGGCGAAATGAAATGACAATCCACATCACAAACACCCAGTTTTTTATGGAGAAACATTGTTTCGTTTGTAATAGAATAGAGAATACACTAGATATTAATGTATTTGCAATACTATTTCAACAAAACTTACTTTGCAACTTGGCAGTGTCACAGCACGGATATTTCAGTTCTGAACTACCAGAACAAAACATGGCAGATTAACTTGGAAGGTGAATATTTTTCGAAGTTGTTATAATAACCTTGTGTCGACTACAATGTTGTGAGAACTGCGGTGCCATTGTAGGTAACTCATTAAACAATGCAAACATCTATAGAATTAAGATATAAATAGATATGAGAAAGCTACATTGCTGACTGGTATGCTGCAGATATAAAGGTCAAGGTGTTTCTTCTTTGCAACAAATCAATGTTCTTGCAGTTTGTCTTAATATAAAACCTGTAAAACTGAAATTATCGCCATAAGTTCGAGAAAAAAACGACATCATGCCATCATTGTCTGAATCACTGGCACCTTTCTTCAAATTGTTTTACATTGCCGGAATTGACTGCTACGTACCCAAGCAGGTAAAACAAAGAAGATTATTGAGATGGATTCATCGGATTTCATTTCTGGTACAAGTCATTATGTACACATTCCAAATAGCAGTAATTTTAACGACTAACGCTTTGTACAGAAGTTCCAATCTAAAGTGGCCTGTACAAGAATACATCACTTGTGCCTCGTATACTTCCTTCTTGATTACTTACACGGTTATCAAACTTAATAGTTTTAAGTTAAAAACGTTCTATCTAGAATGCCAGCATGTCACTATACCACGTAAAATGCACGAGACTTTGACAATTCGTGTTAGGGCCATTCTTGCATTATTTGTCATCGCATTCACGATCCAAATGACAATAGTCTCCCTGACAGTCATTTATCGAATTTTCATTGAAGATGATTATTTCGCACAAAGTCAATACGGTACACCTACGGTGGTCTTTGTCATTTTTTTCATGGTTTACAGCTGCCTAATTTCGTGGCTTTCTTATCTATGCCTTGGATTCATGGTTACCGTGATATATTACCAGATTAAAATAGTTGATGAAATGAGCAATTTTAAACTCGTCAACTCTGCAAGAAAAGTTCACAAACAATTCAAAAAAGCGATGAATAGCTACTTGTTGTTAAGCCACATGACCAAATCGCTTGACTCCATTTTTTGGGCAGTCAATTTGGAAATCGGTATTTTCCATATTATGTCGGTTAGTGTGATTGCCGTTGCTTGGACAAACCCTGGCAGCGCTTCCAACTACTGCTTACTGTTTGGTGGTAGTGCAATTTTAACTTGTGCAATTTTTGTGTTTTTCGTCATTTCTGAAGTTACGGTTAATCAAAAGGTGAGATTGCATGTATATTCAGTACATTTATTTCATATCTATTTATAGGCTATTCACTATAATCTATGTGATAGTCAACTTATGATAATTCCTTGACCATGACTACAAGCTGCTGTAGTAACTGAAGCAGTTATTGAACATAAATATAACATGTTACATTACTAGCACAAATGAGCGAAAATCCAATATCTGATCATACTTTAATGATAATATATGAAACGTCCGAAAAAATAATATAATTTTAAAATTATCTCAAAATTAAACGTTTTGTGTAACTGCATGGCATGATTTGCAATTTTAAAAAAATATTTTCCACAAGTTATTAAATCATGTGATCAACAAAATCTGGTGATAAATACTGGTACTAATAATAGTGATTTTAAATGCCCAGATCAAGACATTCATCAGTGTGATGTGTAAATGGATTCCAGTTTCAGCAAGCGAACCATTTCCAATTCAATCCATGGTGGTATATGTCTATGTATATAACAATTATTCAATATTTTAATTTGTTATTTAAATTAAGACCAACGTTATATGATTTTTAAAAAAAACCACTGAAGACTAGTATCAACCAACTTATCGTTCTTCAAATCACGAGGCATCTACACTCTGGTTTGAGCATTGGAAGACTTCATAAGATTGATGATTGCACTATAATCACTGTGAGATTTTAATCTAATTACCTATGTAAGGTAATTTACTTGTTTATCATTTATTTATATCATTTTTCATTCTTGCAGATCATACTTCTGTGCGTGGACATTGCCACGATGAATCATAACAAATCGCTGGAATACTAAATACAACATATACAGAAACCAACTAGAATCCTTGCACTTTATAAAAATAGCATTCTAAGTATTGGATCTAAAATAAGGCTTCAAATAATAGCTCTATGTTCTAAGTTGTAGTGATTTTTAGTATCCAAATTAAGCAACTGAATTTTGTTGTATTTCAATTCAATACTAATAATTAATGATTAAACAGTATTTCTTGCAATGATGATGTTATTTTTCAGATTTTGTTTTTTTCTGTTTAGTTAAGTTTTAAACATCAGTGAAAGAGGAAAGGGACACCAGAAGAAATGTATGCCCAGTCCCAAATTTACTTGAATTTTTGAAAAATCGGGAAAGTCGGGTTTATGCCTAAATTTGTGTTAAATACCAATTTTATGCTGGAATTCCCCTTCAAGGTCAGCAAATTTCCGTTAATCAGGAAATTTTGGAAAAATGTCGTGTAATTGGCAGCGATACGGGTGCTTGGAAACTTGGAAATTGATAGGATGGGCCTTCCTATGTACCAACAAATTTTCTGAACACCCTACTTTTCAAAAAAAAATTAAGGACGTCTATGAGGGGAGGGGGATGTGAAGGAATTTCGGGGACGTCCTTTTTTAATGGCCCCAAACTAGATACGAATCGGTACGGCGCCTTAGCTGCTTTTTGACTAATTCATAGTTTATTTCAGTGTACTAAAACGTACACCAATAAGAGTTAAATAAAATTTAAAAGACCTTGCTCGTTATTTTGCAATATAAGAATATGCCATCATATTATATCTGAGAACAAAAAAAGTCATTTTAATCAAGTCTACATCAGTAAATGTAGTATAATCTCGAAGTTGTAATTATATCATTCTGAGATGCCGAATGTCAACAATAAATAACAATGGGCGCTTTATTCATTAGTTATCATCTACAGAAGGGTATTAATTATCATTAAGTTTCTGTATGCACCGGCCAGATCTTTAGTTTAGTGAGTCCATAATTATTTTGGTTAGCATCAGATTTTCAACATGTCCTCGTTCTTTTTCCACAATTTTCACACGCAGCATTGCTCTTTTTTATTTGCGCACAAAAAGACTAGGGTAAATGATTCGGAAATTAAATGCTAAAAATTAATATCACACTATAGTAAGCTCATTAGAAACCCATTTAATGATCTCAACAAGGGCGAACTTATTTAAAATAGTGTTCATATATATAATTAGTATGCTTTCCATACCGCAGAATGCCCATTTCGTAATTATGAAAAAAAATGTCGACCATTTTCATTGAAACAAACAAGCTAATATTGACAAACAGAATAGGCAAACAATGCTTGTTATGTCTAGAAATAGCCTAAGTTTATGTAATATAGTTTCAAATATCAAAGTAACTGCCCGCATTAAGAAATCTCTTGAAGAGTTTTTGTCTATATTTTGATGAAAAAGGTCAAAATGATGCTCATAATCCAAGAACCAAAACGTTGATATTCAATCATAATGGCCTTGTGGGACACAGAAAGGGGTTATCAATGGAGGTCTTTATTGCAGAAGTGTAGTTTTGTAAAAAAAATGAGTGGGACCCAAGAAAGGGGTTGGCTAAATTTGTACAATATATAAAGAACTCAAACAGCATTTTCAACAGATTTCAATTTGACATCTAAGCTATAGGACCTCTTCGTTTTCTTGTTATATAAGGTAAGCAAGTCAGTTTTTTTCTTGGGCTACAAGTGCCATACAACTTTACATCACTGTATTCCATTTTGCCACAAATGGCATACAATTGTACATCACTGTATTCTATTTTGCTACAAATGGCACACAATTTTAAATCACTATTCCATTTTGCCACAAATGGCATTCATCACTGTATTACATTTTGTCACAAATGAAATAAAAATGTTTCTTACAAGAACGGTTTAATAAACCGTTCTTGTAAAACGATCCAATTGGCGTAATGGGACATATCAATACCAGTAACAATAGTCTGCAATAGCTTCCAGTTTTATTATAAATGCTAAAAGGCCACCTTCCATGATCAAAATTTGCATTATGCTCCTTCAGGTTTGGACAGCATTTTCAACAGATTTCAATTTGACTTCTGGGCTATAGGACCTCTTCGTTTTCTTGTTAGATAAGGTAAGCAAGTAATTTTTTTTATTGGGCTACAAGTGGCATACAATTGTACATCACTGTATTCCATTTTGTAACAAGTGGAATACAATTGTACATCACTGCATTCCAATTAGCCACAAGTGGCATACGATTGTACATCACTGTATTAAATTTGCCACCAATGGCATACAATTTTACAACACTGTATTCCACTTTGCCACAATTAGCATTCAATGATACATCACTGTATTCCATTTTACCACAAATGACATAAAAATGTTTCTAACCGTTCTTTATTATAAGTGCTAAAAGGCCCCTTCCATGATAAAAATTTACATTATGTTCCTTCAGGTTTGACACTCACGAACCTACATTAAGGACATCGTTAAAGAATTTCACTGATTAGAAGAGCATCATAATCTTGACTACGATGGCCCCCATCATTAAATCCAACTATGAAAAAATTAAAAACCAGTGTTTAGCTCAAGGGAAGCTGTGGGAGGATCCGGATTTTCCAGCCAACGATACTGTCATCGGTCCGCAAGATCCAATGGATATGCCAATAACATGGAAGAGACCAAATGTAGAGTATTTTGGTTGTAATATACTCCAAGTAACCTTATTTTTCATTGAACCATTTCTACTTTTTTTATAGGAAATAGGTGTAAACCAACGAATAAAGCCAGAATTTATTCTCGATGGAGGAGATCGCTTTGACATCCTCCAAGGAAGTTTGGGTATGTACAAATTTTCAACTTCATGACATTTGCAAGTAAAATTTAAAGTGTAAAATATGTTTAAAATAGGTAACATTTTTTATGTGTTTCAAAGTTACATAAACTAAAACAATGTCCTGCCAAAATTTATATTACATTTCAAATAATGAGATCACTTTAAATGCATATAGGTGATTGCTGGATGTTATCTGCCTTAGCTTCACTCACCACTTCACCACAACTGTTTAAGTTTGTAGTGCCTCAAGATCAATCTTTTGAGAAGGGAAAGTATGCGGGTGTGTTTCGTTTCCATTTCTGGAAGTACGGCCAATGGGTAGAAGTCTTAGTGGATGACAGACTACCGATGCATTTTTGGAATTTGGCCTATGCCAAATCCAGCCCACTTAATGAATTTTGGGTACCGCTCTTTGAAAAAGCATATGCCAAGTAAGTTTATAGTTGAGATACATTTAGTCAAATTTTATCTATAATTAGTGCTTTGACATAGCATCATCTTCATTTACTATGTATATTTCGTGTTAAGAGACGTGACATATGTAATTTCAAAGATTACTTGCTATACAGTAGCATCCTGTGCAATAAAAGTACAATATTTTTAGAAAATGTGAACAAAATGTTTGAATTGGAGAAAAAAAAGACTTCACAACAAACATAGCCATGCCATTAGTCATTTCTGCAAATTTGACCTCAAATTCAATTGTACAGATTCTATGGCAATTACCAGTGCATTGTGGGTGGCCGCCCCTATGAGGCTCTCACAGATTTCAGCGGTTGCTTGGCACAAATCTTGTTCAACGCGGAACAAACACCGAAAGATCTTTCGAAAGTTTTGTCCACGGCCGTGGAAAGACATTCCATTCTGTCTACCAATGTCGGCGTAAGTATTTCTAGTACAAGTTAGGGGCCATTCGACAAGGACGTCCTCAAGAGGGAGTAGAGGGAGGGGGTCTGTTGGCATGTGAAGGGGGGGGGGGGGCATTAAGGACGTTTACTATTGATAGTATTTTTCAGTTTTTGGAATTTCTGTTTGAGTTTTGAAGATCACTGAAAGAGGAAATGGACACCAGAAGAAATGTGTCGCAGTTTCGCAGAATTGTTAACAACACAGGAAAGTCGAGAATTATGCATAACTTTATGTTAAACACATTATGCTGGAATTTCTTTTCGAGGTCAGGAAATTTCCGTTAATCAGAAAACTGGAAAAATGCCGCGGAACTGGTAGTGAGGCGGGTGCTAGGAAATTTATAGGATGGGCCTTTGTACGTTCCAACAAATTTTCTGGACACCCTACTTACCAAAAACAATCAAGGACATCAAAGAAAGGGGGGAGGTGGTGGACAGAGGGGGGAGGAAATCAATTTTTGAAAGAATTTCGGGGACGTCCTTTTTGAATGGCCCCTTAAAATAATTGTTGATTTGAACAATTTAACAATTTGTGCAAGCCAAAACTAACTCGCCTCTTTGCACGCAGAATCCGAAAGCAAAACTAAAGGGGCTTCCATCAGGTCATGCATACAGCATCACCGGGGTTACGAAGGTAATTTTTTTAAATACAAATTATGTTTTGAAAAGTCGATTAACAATACTTCAACTTAAGATTTCATTATGACTGTGCAGATAACAGTATGATATTTCAATAATTTCAATAATTTAGATAATTTCAAAGATCACGGCTTCACTTAATGTTTAGACTAGATATATTTCAGAATAATGAGGCAAAAGTTGCATGAATATTAACTAGAAAGAAAAATTATTATTGAAGTATATTTTATACTGATAAGGAATCAAAATCATTTAAGATATATTCGTGTGTATATCAAATTTAGGTACATGAGATGACCTGGAATGAGTTTCCTGGTATCAAATTTCCTACGAAGATGACTTTATAAAGTTTTGTCACCATTCATGTGTAGCATATTAATCATGAGGATCATTAGCAGTAATCTACAGCATTCATTACATTTAAGCTTGTATACACATATTAGCACACATTTAAAAAAAATTGTTGTATAGTTATTGGTGTTTAGCAGATACTAATATTTTTCAAAATCTCTGAAACATAGGTTGAAAACGAACACGGAGCAAAAATATGCCTTATTCGTGTACGCAACCCATGGGGCAACGAAACCGAATGGACAGGACGATGGAGCGATTCGTAAGTACAAATTAATAGCATTAATTGGTGCTAATAATAATTTAAATTTAAGGTGTGATGCACCTGGATTCTTATTTGATCTCAATGCTTTTTTTTAGATCTGACGAATGGAAGAAACTAGAACCTTCAGCACAAAGTGCAGTGGGATTTATCAACAGGGCTGATGGAGAATTTTGGTAAAACCATTGATAAATAACAACCCAAAGAATGGCTGAAGCTAATAAATTGACCAATACGTAAATGTCCAAAGTGGAAAAGTGAAATTTACTAAAAGCCTATATCAAAGTATAAGATGTGAAATATCATATTTAGCAATAATTGAACGTACATTAAGAAGTTCAAGTAGTTGTACAAAACAGCCACAGATGGCCTATAAATCTATACCGAATATCATCACTAATTTTTCATCTTCATTTTTGCACTTTATCAAGGACTCTGACATGTCAATTTATATAATCTAATGAAATCATACCAATTGGAATGGAAAGAATATGTTAGAAGCTCAGCCCCAGACACAACACATTAATGTCATGCTTTTAATAACACGCAACATACTATCTGATTATTAAGAATACGTTTAATTGTTACAAATTCACAGGATAGAGATTACTGATTTTTTGGAATATTTCGATTCTGTGGAGGCATGTTACTTGAATCCAGCAGATATCTTTTCAACACCTGAGAAGCAGCGTAGCTGGTCCATCAGCACATTCCATGGAAAGTGGATCAAAGATAAGACTGCCGGAGGTCGCAACATTTATTCAGGTTAGCAAATCTAAATTTCATGCTTTCCCCGTATATCCTCGTAAAATGTTCTGCCAAAGCAATTATTTAAGAATATCTCAAACATGCATCCTTGTTAAACCATTGCAGCCGACTATTGCAAAAATCAACAGTTTTCGGTTACTTTGAGGGACAGTGATGAGGATGAAGACGACTTGGCATCATTTGTAGTCGAACTGACCCAAATGAATCGTCGTAGGCAGAAACTCGAGCACTTGGTTATAGGATTTAACGTATTTCGCCTTCCACCAGGTGTAACTCTGCCCATGAACCGCAAGCAGTTGTGCAACCACAACCTTTTCCAAGGGCAGTGCCGTTTTATCAACGCTCGTGCAGTAACCAAAAGTTTCACAGTGGAACCCGATACCTACGTCATCATCCCATCAGCTGCTCACATGGACGATGAGGCAGAATTCATGCTCAGAGTTTTCAGCGAAACTGATCACAAATCCCAGTAAGTTGTCAATTGGACTTCTGTACAAAATCCTTAGCATTTCATAGATATACATTTCCTAATGTAAACATTTTTTTTTCACAGAGCAATATAAAGATGACAAGGTCATAAGCAATGGATGAGCAAGATGGAGACCGGAGAATTCACCATTTAAAAGCTTACTTTAACAATAGATTGCAGAGAGTAACCGTCAATTAAGGGCTTCCATATTAAAACACCTGAATAGCAACATTTTATGAACGTAGCATATATGATGTGCAGAATGTCAAACTTTAAAAATTTATTGAAGCCATAAAGTTTCGTCTAATATTCCTATATTTAATCAAAAACACCCCTAGTTAATCTCTCTGCCATGAAATATATAAATAATTTGCTCACTGATGTAAAAATAAATATGCAGAACTTAAACAAATAAGTCTACGTGATTTCTATAAGACACACTTTGAGAACGGCTAATCATCATTATTAAGTTTAAAACAACATGGACAGTGCCTGGTTAATTTACCTATAAAAAACTTGCTTATTATTTTTGATATATATTATATTTTTAATCGTATATGTACTTTTGTGCTCTTTAATAAAATGTAACATATTGCAATTTATAAGGCCTTTGTGATTAATTAGTATCCCAACACGGATTGATAAAACTAACATGTCAGTAAGCAAAAATAATTTCTTCAATCGCTTTCATCATACATACAATTATAACATTCAACATTATTAGTCGATATATTCAAATTAAGGGGTCATTGAAAAAGGATGAACCAGAAAAATTCCTTCAAAAATTGACTTAGCCCTACCCAGCCTACATGGTGTCCATTATAGTCCAGAATCCCCAACCCCCCTCATAGATGACCTTAAATTTGTTGAAAAGCAGGATGTCCTAACATTTTTTTGGAAAATACAAAGGCCCTTCTCGCAAAGACACCCGCCTCGCTAACATCGCCACAACATTTTTCCAGAATTTTCTGATTAACGAAAATTTTCTGACCTCGAAGGGAAATTCCATCAAAAAATTGGTGTTTAACACAAAGTTAGGCATAATTCCCTACTTTCCCGAGGTTTTAAATTCAAGTACATTTGGGTCTGGGGACACATTTCTGCTGGTGTCCATTTCCCCTTTCACTGACCTTTAAAACTCAATTAAAACAGAAAATCCAAATAGTGAAAAATAACATCATTGGTGGACGTCCATATGGCTTCTTTCCCCCCCCCCCCTTCCTTCCCCTCTCTTGAGGACTTCCTTTTTAATTGGTCCCTTATTCCTATAGTTGGCTAGTTCTTAGCATTTCCTACATCTGTAATGGCGATCTAATTAACTTTGGATGGTCTGTCGCCTCAATCAAATGGCGTTTTGCCCCAAATACATGTTTATATCGGTTTACTAGCACACAAAAAAGTTCCAGAAGATGCAATGTTTGTGTTAACGCGTCGTTAAATTGCCAAAAAATAAATAAAACTGCATAGTTAAACCAATATTTCATACACAATGTTAACGCCAAATCATAAATCTTCTAAGTTGTTAAGAAACTGGCCAATTTATGGGACATATTCCATAGATGACTTGTCTTTTACTATAATTTAATTAATAGGGCTGCCCTTAAGAAGATGCCTAATAAACCATGTAGATATTGTATATAAGTAAGTGATATCCAACAGTTTTCTAACATTTTTTATTAACTTGCATTGGTTTGTAATTCATTAAATGGATATGAAATCTGATAAGGATAATCATTAAGACCGCAATCTGAAGGTCATCAGAAACGCTTTGCATGGACTAACATTCTCCCATCTCCTGCCTAAAATAGTTTGTTACACATGGTTTGTTCGTCACATCATGTATATAGTATAATCTTCAGTGATACTTAAGTACGTATAGCATAACATCTCTTCCTCCTCACCAAGCGGAAATCCCGAAATAAAAACATGCAAATTTTGTCAATTACAGTAATGAGATTCATGAATTAAGGTCACAAGTTAGCTGTCAGATTTGGAATTTAATTACAAAAAGTAAGCTAAATCTGTGATATCTTTCATGAAATTCAGTTTGGCTTCTTTTTTAATTTCAGCATTGCTTATAGGGCCTCACTTAGTCTTAATATTGCAAGAGAAGAATTAAGAAGAAGTCACTTCAATCATCATTAAAGATCATTATTTGATATAAATGACACTACAGTGGATTCCGCTTTATCTGGACACTGGTTAATCTGGGCAGCCATTTATTAGGGCCAAATTGTCAAGAACA
>JAUJYV010002969.1:0-11141 GCA_033995625.1 Ophyiulus pilosus | reverse complement strand
CAAGACCACACTAAACCTTCCTCAAGACCACACAACCTTCATCAGCACCACACAGCACCACACAAAACTTTCCCCAATACCACACTAAACCTTCCTCAAGACCACACAGCACCACACAATACCTTTTTCAAGACCACACATAACCTTCCTCATCACCACACAGCACCACACAAAACTTTCCCCAAGACCGCACTAAACCTCCCTCAAGACCACACTAAACCTTCCTCAAGACCACACAACCTTCATCAGCACCACACAGCACCACACAAAACTTTCCCCAAGACCGCACTAAACCTCCCTCAAAACCACACTAAACCTTCCTCAAGACCACACAGTCCACACAAAATCTTCAACGTATGTAACCACTACATCACATAAAGCCTTGCCCATAACCGCACTTGTATTGTATATAAAACCTCGCTCATCACAACTCTTAAGTATACAAACACCCAAAATTGAGATATTAAAGAAACAGTCGCGCTTTCCTATTTTTATGCGCTCAGAGAAATTTGGTTTGTCGAACTTTTCAGGTCGATTTCGAAAGGGGATTTCCCCTCCTGTAGCTCCTTTAAAGCCGCGGTGGTTTTCCCTTAATCCCCCACTTTAACCGCACAACCCCCCACCTAAAAACCTCCCCTCCCTTCGTCTCTCTTTTTCGATGGCCATCGTGTGTTTTGTGTACACATTTCGGGGCAGTTTTATAACGTTTAATTTCGTCTTGGTTTTTTTTTTTTTTTTTCTGATGGTAAATTTATCAAAAATTATACACATTTTTGAGGAATCTTTTAAATATTTTTCGTTTTTCTCCTCTTCGCCTATGTAATTTCCGATTGGGGAAGAAGGACTACGTTTTTTGAAATTGTGCGTTCCGTACCCCTAAATCTTCGATGAGTCGGCTTCGTCTAATCTGTAATCTTGCACGGCCCTTAATACCAGCTATTGATACGCGACCACTTTTATACCGATGTGATATCTTTGAATATAAAAAAAAGACCCTCCAGCTCTTATTTTAGGAGGAGGAGGAGGAGGTGGGGAAACGGATTTAATCCGGTTTTAAAAAACAACGAGACCCTTCTGCAGAAGCGACAGATGCTACTTTATCCGCCAGGGGGCGGCGGCCATCTTTAAGAACCAGAAGCAGGGGGCCAAATTGAGCCGCTACATGCTGCATGTAGTAGTGGCACGTGGGGACTTTCGAGATATGTGCGTTTATCCGGTTTGTGCAATTAAGCGGGTTCGAATGGGTGACAATACGAGTGCATGTATCGCCCGTATATAGTCGAACCCGCTTAATTGCACGGCGATCGTGCAAGCCGAAAATGTGCAATTAACCGGTCACAATTCCATACAAAAGTAGCACGCTGGGTTTTTCAAAATATGTGCGTTTATCCGGTTTGTGCAATTAATCGGGTTCGACTGTATGACTATGTAAGTGCATGTATCGCCCATATACAGTCGAACCCGCTTAATTGCACGGCGATCTGGCAAGCCGAAAATGTGCAATTAACCGGTTTATGCAATTATTCGGTCACAATTCCTTGCATAAGCTCAAAATATGTGCGTTTATCCGGTTTGTGCAATTAAGCGGGCTCGACCGTATGACTATGTCAGTGCATGTATCGCACATGTAAATACATGTTAAGGCCATGTAAATGCATGTATCGCCCATCGAACCCGCTTAATTGCACAATGATCCGGGCAAGCCGAAACTGTGCAATTAAACGGTTTATGCAATTATCCGGTCGCAATTCCACTCAAAAGTAGCACACTGGGGCTTTCAAAATATGTGCGTTTATCCGGTTTGTGCAATTAAGTTGGTTCGACTGTATGACTATATAAGTACATGTTATGGTCATATGTATAAGTTCATGTATGACCACATGAATGCTTATATGAACATGTAAAGTTATGTATGTCCATATAAGTTCATGTATGGCCATGTAAATACATGTTATGGACATGTCATGGTCATATACATATAGCCATACATGCATATTAGTACACGTAACATTTATAAACATATATTTAAGGTATATATACCACGAGAGGCCAAACATGTCCCGCACATGTCCCGTACACGTCTACGTGTATCTTCTCCGTGGCTACACCCGGGATAGCAACCGCAGCGCCACCACGACGTTAATTGAGTCGTAACTATTTTTGATGAGTGTGCGCGCTTCGTAAGAAGGCCACGAGAGAAGGTTGCGCCCCTAGGGGGCGTGGCATTCCGCGAGGGGGCGCTAAGGGGGCCCCTCGTCTCCCCCGCAGAGTTACCACTCGTAATTCCAACGATAAAAGCGTCGTATTTCATTTGGAAAACAATGACCAAAAAAATCCAAAATGTTTAAAGCGAGGGGCCTCCACGTGGGGTCCCTCCCCCCCCCTCTTAAAAAAGGGCCCCCTTTAAAATAGGCGGCGGCGGCGGCCCCCTCAAAACAAACCGTTAAAAAAACACGACGATAGGGGGCGCCTCCTAATCGCCGCCATATTTCAATCCCCCCCCCCTCCTTTAAAACGACGCCGACTCAACGTGATGGACATTCCGAAACTAAGCGCTTACTTCGGTGATGAAACTCCTCAGCGGGATTTCCCACGGAGTGCCGCGGCACACGAGGGTGGCCTCACATGTGCCGCGAACGTTTATGGCCATTGCTCGATAAGGTTGCAGTTAAAACAGTGGCACAAACGGTACGAGTTTTATCGTTTATCTCGTTTAGAGAGTTTGAGCCATCCAACGTTAACGAAACGATAACGAGAAACAGAGTTGGCGGCCCGAAATGGCATTGAAATGCCATGCTTGGCATAGGGTAGTCCTTGACATTCCGGGCCGCCAGCGCTGTTTCTCGTTATCGTTACCGTTATCGTTTCGTTAACGTTGGCTGGCTCAAACTCTCTATTGTGTTCATTGATGTACTCGTTGATGTATTACTCATTGATGTACTCGTTGATGTGCTCATTGACGATTGTATGTACTTATTTAAATTAGCCTCTTATAGGAACCCTGTACGCTCGAAATGGTACTTTTTGGAATCCTTGAAAAGTTAAGAGTACCAAAAAAATGCACTTTCACGAAATTTCAAAGTATAAAACTTTTGAAAATATTGAATTTAGGTAATATTTTCAAATTAATTGCCTATGTTTTTATAGACGGCGTTTATAATTTTTAAGTAATTTTTTTTATTATAAAATAATAGAAATTTTGCTGTAAATCATAAACAAAAATTGCAAAATTGTGTACTTTAAAATACTCAGTAAATTATAAATTAATATTGCATCAAATCAAAGTTGAGTATATTCAAAGTACGGGACCCATACATATCCTGCTTAAAAATTGTTGAAAAACAGTATTGTTATTACATGATATATCATCTGGAGACTCATTGGTGTACTCATTGATGTGCTCATTGTTGGAAAACACTTTTGTTATTACATGATGTATATCATCTGATGTACTCATTGGTTACTCATTGGTGTACTCATCGACTGAAAAATTCTTGGAAAACACTTTAATTTTTGTAAAAATTTGATTTATTTATTGATATATCATCCGATTTACTCATATGTAGGTGTACTTGGCGATGTGCTCATTGATGTACTCGTTGATGTACTCGTTGATGTACTCATTAATGCGTTTATTGATATATCATCCGATGTACTCATCGATGTGCAAACTGATTTATAACTTTATCAATAATACTCGACGACACAATTCAATCATGAGCACATTTATACGATTTATAATCCCATTTTTTACAGATTTCATAAAATTGTTATTACTTTTTACTAAATTTTTTGTTATTTTATTAATAAGATGCACTTGATTGATTTCGCAATATTTCAATATTTCAATAGCGTGCTTTTTTGAGTACTTTGAGTTTGTGTACTTTGAGCATACTCAATTTGACTCGTTATCAGATGCAATTTTCAGTTATTATAATTTACCGAGTGTTTTAAAGTACACAATTTTGCACATTTTTGTTTTATTATTTACACTAAAATAGGAAATTAATTTGAAAATGTTAACGAAATTCAACATTTTCGAAAGTTTTGTACTTTGAAATTTCGCGAAAGCGCATTTTTTTTTTTTTGGTACTCTTCTTAAGGGTTCCAAAAAGTACCATTTCGAGGGTTCCTATAAGAGAGGCTAATTTCGATAAGTGTACAATATAAAGGTTATATATAGTTAATCGGCGATTAAGTTAATGGGAGTATATATTTTGACGCGCTGAAAATGTGGCCAAGATGGCGTAAAAAAACCCCTCGATAAGTTTTGTGATTGACAGGGGCTAGCATTTTGAATTAGGGTGGGCATCGGAGGAACCCCCTTGAGGGAGATCCGCGACGTAATTAAGGGGTACGTCCGAAAGATCAGCTTAAGAATCATAGCTCCCCCTAAATTAGCCCATCACGGCTCGCTTTTTACCCCCAACCCCTCTAAAGGGGGGTGGGATCAGCGACGAGCGGTTCAAAATACCCTGAAAACCTTGAAAAACTTCCACGGTAGCTCCCCTCAATTAATACCAATTATCCGGCTTTTCCGATGCATGATGGACCGGCTCACCCCCAGGCGGCGCCACCCGTCACCCCCCACCCCCTTAAACCCCTAAGGGGAGGAGAAGGAGGAGGAGGTAGGGTGCCACCATCTTAGGGAACCAGCATTATGCCCCTTATAGAAAGGTTTGTAGAAGGGGTATTCTATAAGGTCGTGATAAATGCACGCTTGTCCATAGAGGGCGCTGCTCAAGGGATCCGGATATGGCCATACGTGGCTATCGTGAGCCGAATATGACCACGTATGGCTATCAAGAGCTGAATATGGTCATAAATAGCTATCAAAAGCCGAATATGGCTATGAAGAGCTGGATATGGTCACGTAACATAGCTATCAACAGCCGAATATGACCACATTTGGCTATCAAGAGCTGAATATGGCTATCGAGAGCCGGATATGGCCATGTAACATAGCTATCGAGAGTCAGATATGGCTATCAAAATCCGAATATGACTGTCGAGAGCAAAATATGGCTATACGTGGCTATTAAGAGCCGGATATGGTCATGCATGGCTATCAAAAGCCGAATATGGCCATATGGCTATCGAGAGCCGGATATGGCCTTGTAACATGTCTATAAGAGCCAAATATGGTCATACATGGCTATCAAAAGCCGAATATGGCCATGTGGCATAGCTATCAAGAGCTGAATATGGCTATCGAAAGCCGGATATGGCCATGTAACATAATTATCAAGATTCGAATATGGCTATCAAGAACCAAACATGGCTATACGTATCTATTAAGAGCTGGATATGGCATTGTAACATGTCTATAAGAGCCAGATATGGCCAAACATGGCTATCAAAAGCCAAATATGTCCATATGTGGCTATTAAGAGCCGGATATGACCTTACATGTGCATATATTGTTTTCCCACACGGGTTGTTAGTAGAGAGTTTGAGCCAGCCAACGTTAACGAAACGATAACGATAACGAGAAACAGCATTGAAATGCCATGCCTCTCTTATCGTTTCGTTAACGTTGGCTGGCTCAAACTCTCTAATTATACCGTATTCGATGCTGCCTTTATTAATTATAGAGCTCAAGTTTTAAAGCATTTTAATTGTTTAGTTTATAATTCGATTAATTAAATGTGTGATTGTTGATCTAACTCAACCAACAGCTGCGGGTCATAGGTCAGATTTTAAAACGGACATGACCAAACCGAGTGTTGACCACGCGTGTTTTTTGCTGACCCCCCTCCTCCTTGAGTTACCTCCGTTGTACACGTTGCGTGGTTTCACCCAAATATGACTCCAGTGACGGAACTAATGACCTTTCCTACATTTTTTTGTTGATGTAACTGACCTTTAGGCCTAAGAGGTGTCTGTCTGCGTGTTGCGCAGCCAACAAATATATTTGCTGCGGCACCTATTTTTCAGCCCAAATTTGGGCCAAGGTAATAAAAGCGGAACCACGTAAAACTATATAAAAAAGAGTACTATTGCCTCAGCCGATCCCCTGCAGGTGGCGCTCCATGCGGCACGGACGACGTCACGTGACTTTAATGGCGTAATAAATCCATTGTACATACGCTTAATATGCCTTGGATTAAAGCCACGTGATGTCGGCCATGACGTCACTATATATACACAGTTTGTGCGTGACAACGTCTTTATACTTACCTTAACTTAATGGCGGGAAGGGAGGAGCCACGCAGTGAACTAGCCAATAAACTAACTGAACGTAATGGGTGCGCATGCGTGCTTCTTCCCTTCCCGTTATTAAAGTTAAGGTATGTATAAAGACGTTGGCATGACTACATACAGTCGAACCCGCGTAATTGCACACTGCTTAATTGCACTGACTGTATAATTGCACATGTTCTCCGTGCCCTGAACTTTTGCCCTTTGTTTTGTGCATGATGTGAACCCGGTTAATTGCACATACCGGATAAATGCACATATTTTACGAGCAATCCCCATGTGCAACTTTTGTGCGGGATTGTGACCGAATAACTGCATAAACCGGTTAATTGCACATATTCTCCGTGCCCTGAACTTTTGCCCTATGTTCATTATGTGAACCCGGATAAATGCACATATTTTGAGAGCCCCATGTGCAACTTTTGTGAGGGATTGTGACCGGATAAGTGCACATATTCTCCATGCCCTGAACTTCGTATGTTCATTATGTGAACCCTGATAAATGCACATATTTTACAAGCCCCATGTACAACTTTTGTGCGGAATTGCGACCGGATAATTGCATAAACCGGTTAATTGCACATATTCTCCGTGACCTGAACTTCGTATGTTCATTATGTGAACCCGGATAAATGCATATATTTTGCGAGCCCCATGCGCAACTTTTGTGCGAGATTGCGACCGGATAATTGCACATATAATTCTCCGTGCCCTGTGTTTTGTCCACGATGGCAACCCGGTTAATTGCACTACACCGGATAAATGCACAAATTTTACGAGCAATCCCCATGTGCAACTTTTGTATGGAATTTGTGACCGAATAATTGCATAAACCGGTTAATTGCACATATTCTCCGTGCCCTGAACTTTTGCCCTATGTTCATTATGTGAACACGGATAAATGCACATATTTTGAGAGCCCAATGTGCAACTTTTGTATAGAATTGTGACCGGATAATTGCACAAACCGGTTAATCGCACATTTCCGGCATGCCGGGTCACAAGCCCGCTTAAGACGTTCCAAGTGGCCAAAACCGGTCAAAACGACGACTGGCCCGAAGTTGCCCCACCCCGCCGCAACCCCAAACAGGCCACAACATCCACATTTGACGTTGTAGTGCATTTTTCTAAAAAGCGTTGTCTAAACCCAAACGAAAAAGGTCCCACGGGATCGAATTTTGGAGCCGCGCTCGGTGTGCATTTATACGTGCACGGAGATGTTTTTCCCTAAATTGGAGTAGATGTTGCTAAAGATGGCGCGGGAGATTGTTGGGTCCGTCGTGCGAGGAACATGATTGGTCAGCGGGTGGCTGAAATTTAAAGCCGAGCGCACATGTGGCGCCCCCCCCGCGGACGACGTACACGCGCCCGCTTTGAACTAACATTACGCAAAATGGCGGCGGCAGATGGGGAGATAGGCGAGGGCGCCGCCAGGGGGCCGAGGGGGGAAAACGCCTTTGTCCGAAGCGCCGAAGACTTAAATCTCTCTCTCTCCTTTTAAAAACAATGCCTCTTGTTGTGGCCGTGGGAATATAGCGTTATAGCGAAACAGTCCCAGTTTAAGGTGTATGCATTGAGGCGGTCCTATTACGCGATTAATTAGCGTAAAGCGAAACACTCCGCGCTATAAGCGGATAGCGTAAAGTGAAGCGATCCTATAGAAAACTATTAGTAGCGTAAAACGAAACGGTTAATTCTAGCATAGCGGTTAGCGTAAAGCGAAGCAGTCCAATAAGGCTGCAATAAGCGATTAGCAAAAAGTGAAGCAGTCCTAGCAATTGATTAATTAACGTTAAGCGAAGCAGCGTAAAGCGAAGCAGTCCAATATAAGGCTGCAATGAGCGATTAGCGTAAAGTAAAGCAATCTTAGCAGTTGTTTAATTAGCGTAAAACGAAGCAGTCCAATAAGCGATTAGCGTAAAGTGAAGCAGTCCAATAAGCGATTAGCGTAAAGTGAAGCAGTCCAACATAAGGCTTGCAATGAGCGATTATAGCGTAAAGTGAAACAGTCTTTGCACTTGATTAATTAGCGTAAAACGAAGCAGTCCAATAAGCGATTAGCGTAAAGTGAAGCAGTCCAATATAAGGCTGCAATGAGCGATTAGCGTAAAGTGAAGCAGTCCTAGCAATTGATTAATTAACGTTAAGCGAAGCAGCGTAAAGTGAAGCAGTCCAATATAAGGCTTGCAATGAGCGATTAGCGTAAAGTGAAACAGTCTTAGCAATTGATTAATTAGCGTAAAACGAAGCAGTCCAATAAGCGATTAGCGTAAAGTGAAGCAGTCCAATATAAGGCTTGCAATGAGCGATTAGCGTAAAGTGAAGCAGTCTTGTTTAATTAGCGTATAAAGTGAAACAGTCATATAGGTAGCGCGGATAGCGTAAAGCGAAACAGTCCATGCCATAAGCGAATAGCGTAGAGTGAAGCAATCCTAGTAAACGACTAATTAGCGTAAAGCGAAACAGTAAGTAAATTAGTAAAATATTAAGTCAATTATAGTAAGCCATGTAAGCGATTTAGCTTAAAGTGAAACACTTGAAAGCGGTTGACGTAAAGTGAAACTTAGATCTAGTATTAGTAAGTATAGTTATACAGCGTAAAGCGAAACAGCCCTAGAAAAGAATTTGTATAGTATGCTCTACAGTTTTAAAGCTTTTCCGTACTTTCGGAACGATCCTCGTGACCCAATTGCAAGCTGCTTAGCGTAATTTAGCCCCGCCCACACGCGGCGAACCAGCTGTTTGACCACGAGGGTCGTTTTAAAAGTAGTCTATTAAAACAAAAGCTCAAGTTAATTCTGTACCTATAGTTGAATATTTAAGAAGAGGACATAATCGACATTAAATTGCTCTCGAAGGATTCCGGAATGCGAATTTGAGTTTTCGTTGAAAGGGCCCTAATTCCAAAAAAGAAAGCCCCCCTCTGAGTTTACAAAACACACTAATAAAAAGCTCTCACTCGTTTGTCCCTCTTGTCCTCATCCGTCGTCGCTGACCCCCCGCGTCACCTTCGGTACGTCAACGCTGACCCCGCGTCCCTCCCTTTGAATGATGGACCTAAGTCGACGGGCGGAGCCCCAGCCAGACGAGCGCAGAAAAGATCAATGGGCACCCCCTCCAAATCCCATGAAAACCATCCTGTCCCTCACAATGGCATCGAGGGGGTCCCAATTATCGCCTTATTTTTACCCCCTTCTTAACCCCCAGCCACCCTCTGCCTGCTGCCCGAATCCAATTTAGGGATTAAGACCGATCATCGGGGGCCCTTTTACGCCCTCCGGTTTTTGGGCCACCTTGGCATTTTTCAAACTTTGACACGCCCTGTATGGAGTTGTTATCTTTCGGTCGCCATGGCAACCGGGGCTGTGTCACGTGCGGAAGACTCGCGCGCGCGGAGGTTGTTGATCACGCGCTTCTGTTCCAAATTCTTTTTTCCGTGACGACGTTCGAAAATGGCCGCTTCGCGTTCCGTTTCAACGATTTCGGGGGTGGTTTTTTGCATTTTTTTAAGGGTTTTTAGTCGATTTTTAAAACTTGTTCGGTAATCGAAGATTGAGAGGAACGTGTAGTTTCGGTAAGCTCGACGTTTAGCCTTCATCCAGAGCTGTAGGATAGAATTTTAATACGTATCGCATGTATACGTTAAATTGTAGACGAGTCCCACCACAAGAAATATACTTTGTGCTTATTTTGAATAATATTTTGATATGCTGTACATATGCAAACTTGTTGGGCATACACGTAAGAATGTTGAAATCGGTAACTCCTGTTTTCGTACGTTGCATGATGCAAGGTTTTCTTGAGTTTCCTAACTATTGGAAACACGTTAAACGGGGATGCTTAACCTCTGCAGGTTAGGCCCACATGTCAGGTTAGTTGTTTTTTCTGACAACATGTTCATGTAGTGGTCCCTAAGTCACAAGGTGAGATGTAATCCTAATCGGAAGTGTTGACGGACTCGAGAAAACTTTAATTAACGAGTCAAAATGCGATTTGACTATTTTTATCACGTTTCATGTTGTAGGTTTGTTTTTGCTTTCGAACGTATTATGCATTGCAGTGAAGCTTATGCGTGTTGCAGTGAAGCTCGTTTAATTAAGGGGCAATTGACAAATTTAGGGATGGAATAGCCCTTTTAAAATTTTGTCCTTTAACACGTGAACATGCTGCCCTCGAAATATAATAGAGAGTTTGAGCCATTCAACACCTTAACGTTAACCTTAACATTAACAGCGGGAAGGGAGGAGCCACGGACTGAACTACCCAATGAACGTCATGATTGTGCATGACGTTCAGTTAGTTCATTGGGTAGTTAAGCCCGTGGCTCCTCCCTTCCCACCGTTAACGTTAAGGTTAACGTTAAGAAGTTGGTTGTACACCGAACTAAGCCTTGAAACCTATAAAATGCAATCGAACACCTCGTAATTGCACAGCCACTCGGCAAAGCCGAAAATGTGCAATTAACCGGTTTATGCAGTTGTCCGGGTTTTGCTTAAATACGGTAATCCTGGATCAATTTGTTGCTAAAATCCTTCAAACTGCTAGATGCACTTTTTCCAGTAGATATACTTTAAAGATTGAAAATGTACATGGTATATCCAGAAGTCCTCACTTAATATCAAAATAAAGTAGGACCCGCTTAATTGCACAACGCGTAATTGCACAGACCGGATAATTGCCACATATTCTCCATGCCCCGAACTTTTACTCTGTTTTGTACATGATGCATGTGAAATCGGATAATTGCACACCGGATAAATGCACATATATTTTACGAACTTCATGTGCAACTTTTGCATGGAAGCATGACCGGATAATTGCACATTTTCGGCTTGCCAGGTCACTGTGCAATTAAGCGGGTTCGACTGTATTTTGATATTAAGTTATAAGTGTTGACTTTTGGACTACCAATTTTTAAAGTATCTACTGGAAAAAGTGAA
>JAUJYV010002968.1:0-11145 GCA_033995625.1 Ophyiulus pilosus | reverse complement strand
AAGGATTGTGCGCAGTTGTTCAAAAATTCAATTCCTGCGTCTTAGTTTAGGTTGATTAGAAATGTTATTGCAGTAACAAGAAAGTCAACTGAGTTACGTTATTCTCGGCATTTCTAATCTTCTATATTTAACTTTTGGAAAAGCTAAAAACTGGGTCAACAATAGCAAGATGGGAAAACAAACCACACACTACAGAAAACCAAAAACAGTATATAAATGCTCCAAGTTCAAATTACTGCTTACGTAACCTTTGGCTCAAGGACTTAATTTAACACCATTTGTTGTGAACTCTACAACGAACGTTTCGCATCAGTAGAGAGAATTTATGGATGACCCTGCCAAATCAGCCTGATTGGTGATTTCATTAGGCCGGCATTAAGAGCATCGGAAATGCGCCCATTTGGTCCTAATAGATATTGGAATGCTGGTCTCCTAGGACCCGAGGCTTGTACTAATCAGTGAAAATCTGATTAAAGATCGCTAATTGAAGCACGCCGATTAAGCAGAAACTTGATCAAGAAAAGTCGAACGTCAAGACAGATGTTACCCTGCAGCAGTGTTTTAATTTATCCAATTAGTTGGGCGAAAACTATTTGCAGCATCGCTACCCATCAGGTGACGTTGGAATTAATTTGTTCTGCTAATTTATTAAACCAGCCAGTGTCAATTATAGCAACTGCATGTTAACGATTCGATAGATTATAGACGAGGTTTCGAAAAATTACTTCGCTATAATTTCTGAACTCGGCATTAGTATTTAACCAATTACTTGTTTGTCCACGTGAATAAAAATAAGTGAAACCTTGATAGGAAAAAGATTGAGGAAATCAATAAAGATATCAGCTATTTGAATTAAAATTGAAAGTAATAGGAGGTTTAAATATTTATCTGGATATTTCCAACCCATCGAACTGGGTTGGAAACCTGCAAGTCTTGCTAACTACCGGATATTTAAGAACCTAAGGTAGTTCCGCATTAAGAGACCCAAGAAATATTGGGGTTTATTATGATGTGGCTACCTTGAGGAATGCATCCTTTACAGAAGATGTAATCATGCATTGAAATTCATAAAAGCAGGCAATTGTTAATAATCTAACACTTATTAACAGTTTCGGTGACACAGATAACAAGTGCTTTCCAATCACTGAATGTAAAAACTCTGCCCCTTGATATACATTATTGTAACTCTCAGCCTGTGTTGAAAGATAACAAATACACTATTATTAGTAAACTTTTCGTGTTACGCAGTACTTAAAATTTATCTCTTCTGATTTCATCAATTCAGCATGTAGTGAGCGCCATCTGAGACGATTTGAAGTTCTGGCTCCATAAATGCGGCCCACCATCCTTGTTTTGAAAATGAAATCGATGACGTCATTAAGATGAATCTTATCTTCAGACGAGGTATTTTCCCCTCTGCAAATCATCGTGCGAGGGCGTATGGTGATGACGCATGACACCAATCATCGTTACCTTTCCACGGATGATGCTTAAAATTTTTGAAATTCTTGTTTCCAAATAATGCATGCAGACAGATGTCAAAACGAAATATTGCTAATGCATACGCAAGTGCAAGTGACATCAAATAGCTCAGTATCTCAAATAGATGCAGATTTTATCCGCCTTCGTTAAATTCACCAACATCAAATATGGTTTAAAACCCTAGAAATCATACGTCTACCGTGCTCAAATGGGAGCTTTTCCAAAATGGTGGCTAAACCGGCACCGACACGTGCTATTTCAGCTGCAAACATTTTATGAGTGCACATAGAATTAATCATAATGGTTTGTTGACGATAGCAAATCCCATAAACCTACTATCATCAAACGATTCTGCACATGGATACTTGCCAAAGAGGTAACCCAAGAATAAAATTCAAAGAATGGTTCACTGGCAATCTCACCGCATAACTACACTGGTATAATGTAACATACAAGGATATTACAGGAATCATGAAAGGTTTAGATAAGGTTTATAATAAAGATTATATGTACCATGATAAAGAATTCTATCGCTTGCTATGTTCTATTAGTGCATAGAAGTTACATTTTTTACCAAAATGCAAACTCCCATTACACACTGGTTGAATAACAATCGTATGTGGAATTGAGTGTATTCATTACATTTTCAAAATACAAGCTCAATAAATCACAACCAGGATGCCAATTTCCATTAAAAATTGAAATCCAATAGAAACAGTGTCGGACTGGTCAGGGTATCAGCTTGCTCGATGGCAAGTGGGTCCTTGATGAACTTGGCCCCCTTTGAGCATTTCCACTACTTATTTAAAATGTTTAAAAAGTTTTAAAATTCAATCATAACACTCGGCCTTAATCAAGTTAGGCGTAAACCAGTGTCTGACTTACTCAAAAACGAAGTGCTCCGGACCTGGGCCGTATCTCATTCGGTGCAGTGCGGATAAGTTGGTGGTCAGTGAGGTGGTTCTGGCGAGTTGGAGGCGTCGGTTGGGGGTACCGATTTTCCGCTGATGGAAAAGGTTTTGGAAGGGATTGCCGGCGTCCGGACTCGTCGCTGAATTAAATCGGGAGGCTGACCCAGGACCTGGACCGTGGCCGGAGTCCTCGGTCCGCGTCTGTTCGGTAGATTGCGTCACGAAAGGCGTTGTTCGGCCGGGTTCACCGGACCGGGCCCCCATGTCCAGGGTGAGCTGGCGACGCCTAGTCACCGTGGATACCGTGCGGTAGGAAACCACGTTGCTGCCATTGGCTTTTGTTTCCATTGCTAAAGATGAATCGTGGATGCTGCCAGTTTCAAACGTTTAACGCAAACAAAAGTGATGGGACAATCCCTTAAAATATCGAAATATCAACTTTTCTGTCAAAAGACAAAAAATAAATTTGTCAATTTGTTACCACTTCAGAGCTTGTCACGTCGATAAAGGTTATCACGAAAAGACAATTAACGTTGAAAATCAGGACTCGGTACACGTGTTTATCCACAGTAATTAAGCATTTGTAGTCTTGTAAGTAAATTATAAGTCGCACAAATCGATATCCAATCTTAAGTAAATTCCTACTCGGAGGTTCCCCAGTCAAGAACTTTCTTCCAATGATAATCGTGCACCAAAACCGATATAGTTGATATTACCGAACAATCACATTATCGAACATATAGTTGAACGAGGCACAATGTCGTATCCAATCTTTGTAACAGATCACGAAAAATCCGTCAGAAATTCAAGGCTCCAAATTTGTGAAATTCTGTGAAAATTCCAGCAGCGCCTCAACCGTGGTAATCCAATAGAATGTAGCAATCCGAAGACACTTCCCCGGCCCAGACTGCTTCTGAACGGCTGCCAAGACACGGCTATTCCCGGGAAAAAGTTACTTTTTATTTACGGAAAACGAGTCGGTATTCTAGCTACGATCGTCCATCGTATGCTTGCCAAGAAAAAAAAAATAAAGTGCCTCCGTCGTCGAGTCACCGCGCAATTCTTGGTCCGTGACGACCGTAGCCGAACGCTGGCTGTGCCGAATGTGACGACGAGCACACTAAGCCGCTTCAGTGGCCAATTAGGGGATTTGCTCAAGGATCAAGGTTGAAAACAATGCTGCTTTTTACTGCCGTCGTCTAATCCCGTAGTAGCCGAATTTGTTCGCGATGAAAACCCCAAAGTACAGAGTGTCACGAAAGTACTTTGGCACTTGAGGGATTGAAGACGCTTTTCTGGAGTGATGGAGACCGGTAGCAGTGATACAGATAACGTTCATGTGAAACGAAAAGCGATTTTATGTCAGCTTTGAAAAAGCACCAATGGAAGACGTGAGACGATAAGCCATTGCTATGGCGATTTCTAATGATGGAAAGCAATGGCGCATTTGGAACTACTCTTCGGACCCAAAATAAACCTGCATGCGGTTATCTTAAAATTTACTGCATAGATAGAGCGAAAGTACGGAAACGAAAAAACCAAAATAAATGCCTGACGTCACCCTAATGTCTTCTGAATTTCTGAAGCTGTAACTTTATTTACAGTAAGCTCATTTCATAGCAACTCAGTACCCTCTACAGCTCAGAATATTGCTCCTGCTTCAGTAGGAAACTTCGACACCATTGATAAATTGAATATTTAACAAATTTGGATTATTGATACCCCATGCATGATGATGACCTTAGTTAGTTGGTACCCCAACTATGACAAATATGACTGCACTACACTGAGCCATTTCAACACCTTTATAATTTGAAGCCATGCTCATTTTCTACACAAACTAAATTGTCAAATATCATAATTGAATACGCAATTGCTAAATTATAAGTATTTAAGATAGACTCCATTTAAGCTTTTAAGTCGTTATCAGACATTTTAATGTAAACTAATTTCATTTTAACACCCTGAAGTTAGAAATTTGCACGAATGCTATGTGACGGAAGGTGAAGAATTGAAAAGAAACTTTTCGAAATATACCAAAATTTAAATGATAGATGTTAAGCAAATTTATCATGGTATGTTACTAGCTAGATATGCATATATCAATTGATATGAAAATGCAACACGTTTTCATTAATACAGTATAAACACCTGTACGACATCAAAACGGAACTCAAATGTTAGGGATTGTATCGGTGTCTACCATAATTGTTATGAAGTTTTTTTAAAATTAATTGTAGGGCGAACCGGTTTTACCTATCTCGTTTAACCAACTAACACACCGACGTACAAATAATTCTTATCATCTTCGTGTATTT
This sequence comes from Ophyiulus pilosus, assembly GCA_033995625.1. Lineage (NCBI taxonomy): Eukaryota > Metazoa > Arthropoda > Diplopoda > Julida > Julidae > Ophyiulus > Ophyiulus pilosus. Next base: position 6,434 of record JAUJYV010002968.1, on the reverse strand, counting down.
GAAATTACACGTGTTATGATCGTGTATCGGAGGATTTATAAAACTGATATCAAACGAGCCTCTAAGATACATTTAAAGGATTTTCACAATGATATTTACAGAGTTGAGTAGAATAGTGGTAACAATTTTCACAAGTCATTCAAAAATCTGGGTTTGAAATCGTGTACTGGCTTTAGCGGTTTACCACAGTTATTTCCTGGGAAAATATTCGTATAATAATTCTTCTAATTATGCCATATGACGAGTGGTCTAAGTTTGGAAACGGAAGTTGAATGTATTAAAACTATTTAATACATGGCTTAATTATTCACCTACCTATAAATGGAAATACCATAGTAGCTTGAATGCATAAAAAGCTATATAATCCTATATACCATCAATATACATAAAATTGTTATACAAATTGCCTCTTTGACCGACACAGTACTTTTATTAATAACCATAACCAGGCAACGACCAAGGTTTATCTGCAAGACTTGGCTAGTTGCAAACACGCGATTTCACTATTCAATTGCAATACTAAGCTCGAACTTTTACAAATTGTATTTGCACTATGAGCAACAAGTGACGTTTGTTACACAGGTTGTTTTCTTAAATTTAAAAACAAATACATTGAGCCTGTACTCCACCAGACATTCAACGACGTGGGTCAACAACAACAACAAAATAATCGAAACAGCTATCTAATTAAACATTGCCAATACTCTTGGTAGACGTGTTTTTGGTAACGTCCACGTCACAGACAATTTGTTTCAGAATATGACGGTGTACCTGAGCAATGCATCACGATCTAATAATACATGATTAGGCAACATCGTGCAACGCATCGGCAATGCAATATAAGAGAGTTTGAGCCGGCCAACGTTAACGAAACGATAATGATAACGAGAAACGGCGCTGGCGGTCCGGAATGGCATTAGAATGCCATGCTTCGCATAGGGTAGTCCTTGACATTCCGGGCCACCAGCACCGTTTCTCGTTATCATTATCGTTTCGTTAACGTTGGCTGGCTCAAAATCTTTATATTTTCTTAAAAATAACTTCGGATCCTTATTCGAGTGCGTGTAATTTGAAATTCCAACTTAAACTGACACGCTTTTTCATATCACCAGCTATATCGAGAGTGCCCTTTGAAATAGGCCAGCCTCTCATAAAACCCGTCAATATTGTATATTGCTGCCAACCCGGCCATAATAAGGCATTTCTAATTTCAAACGTGAACCAATTTTCAATAAACCGTCCAAGAATTTTTCCATGAATCGCAGATTGGCTGTCAACAGCTTCACGGTAATTGCAAAAGCTTTTTGAATGTAATATGCAGCAATAATTAAATACCATTATTACATATTAGTATATATTTTTTAAATTCTTCCAAGTTTCTAAAATGAAAGTTGAAATTTCATGAAAATTCTGAAAATTCAAAAAAAGTCAAATTGACAAGGTGATATTATCAATATGAGGTCTGGTTAGCTAGACTGCATGCTTCTACTTAATTAGCAAAGGCAATTCCGTAAAATTAATTCAGTAAATTTAAAATAAACAAAATACAGACCTGTTTGACGGGTATATATCCATGTTAAAAGCAATTCGAGTAAGGTAATGATTTAAAGTTTCAAACATTTAAAGATGTATTTTCAAGAATAAAATTCGAGGATGAAAAATTTAGTCTTAGAAAACCTAAGTTTAACAACAATATATTAACCGGTAAGATATCTTTAAAAATATTAAGAAACTAACTAGTCTCCCGCCTATTATATAGCGGTTTCCACTAATGACAGAACAAACAACATCAAAACAACCTGCTTAACATTCAACGAATGCATGCAGCGCTTGAAGGCTTTCAAATAATATTGCCAATATTTATCACATATATTATTACATATTTCTTATACAAAAAAAAACCCACCTTCGACGAAAAAAGAGACTCAGGAAATTCCACGTAAACTTGTTCGTGGAAATCAAATCAACATAATGTGTGATTCAGTTCTATGGAATTAGTTTATATAATAGATCTAATTTCCGAACAAAAGTTATTTATGAGAGAAATTCTTCATAAGGCGTTGCATAAAATCCACTTAAGGATCAACGAGGCTTATGGGGATGATAAAATAAATTTGAACTACTGTATTTTTCAGTCACACATTCCATGAAGAGCCTCGTAAATATACAAAATATCTCTACGAAAAGAAAGCTATAATGTGTTCTTACAAACTCATTACAATCAGAAACTCTCAATATACTGACATTACAACTTATCTATAGATAAAAAAGCACATTTCAGACAGGTTTCTGTTCAATAGAACTACCTGCATTTTTTGTAGTATTACTACAATTTAATTATAGCAGAAGCTGGATATTCAGTTTTCTCAGAGATGCTGCCAAGTTTGGAGCTCATCTATAAAGTTTAGAATTGTGAACTTGTTTGTATATACGTATCCATCGTTCTTCTCCATTTGTATGCATTTGTGTACATTGCGTGTGGCCATGTCATTTGTGGGTCGACTTAGGGTAATTAAATTGAATTAAATTGATATGAAGGTTATGAAACTCAGAAACGATAGTAAACTTCATTCTTGTAGAATGATGTTTTTAAAAGTAAATTTATAAAATAGACCACAATGAAAACTGTAAATTAGAATAAAAATTGCAATGGTTTGTTTTATTCCCAAATCAGGTCATCTTCAATTTTCAAATAAATATCAAGCTTTAGAACTGTATGAGGACTTAGCTCGAGCTCTGGTTAGGACAGACCAGAAATCAAATATTATGCTATATACGCCATACCGTTGTGGAATCTCAAATTATTGATACTGTATAGCGTATTTTAAAATTTTTCTGGAAAACTGTAACACGACATTTAATACGAAAAAACGGATTTTTGTAGAATGTAAACGAAAGACGTAAAAAGTTAACTAAATTAGTTCGCATCGCACTTGAGTCTTATACAATTTATTATGTCCCGTTTATAAACCTAGGCCTAGATTTCCTTGGCTCCAATTCAAATTCAACGTGAGAAAAACATTTAAAGCAACAGCTGATCTCATATGCCAAAAATGGTGAGAATTCACCAGCAATACTGACACATTTACACTGTACACATTGTACATCGTGTACATGGGCACCATGGTAAATTTGCAATCAATCAAATATCGATGTTAGTGCTTTTATCATTCAAGCTTGTCCCGGCAATATAACTCAGTGCTATATGGACTTTTATCGTGTAAAAGTTTTTTATTGGAAGAAGGCCGGTTTCTTTGATCGTCACTGAATTACATGAAAGAAAATATGAGATGAAAGTGAATTGAAAAATGAAAAAGAAATAATCTGATTGGGTGTTCCAAATTTAGTTTTTTTTATCTTGATGTGCAGTATGCCAAAAGTGTGTCATTGGAAAATCGTGCAAGCGAACTATGGAAAATAGCATATTTCTTAAAATATAATATATTGTAAAATTACACATCATGTAATTGATATGACTGCAATTAAGGCAGTATTACAGGGCACTTATTGTGTACTAAAAATACATTTCAACAATACAGTTTGTCAACAGAATTTAATGGGGAAACGTACTGTATCACTTACAAATCCGAAGTTTGGTAGAATTAACATCCCTCAACCTTCCACTAGTCTTGTTAAACCTTGTTTATGAGTTGTAATCCCGTAGTCTGTGACGTCATAAAGCACACTCCCTAGCCAACTAACAGACATTTTCTTGTTTAGTTTGCATTCATTGATACAATGAACAATGAAGTGCATCTTTACATACACCCTCGTAAAATGTCTAGTAGAAGTTTAGTTTTAACTCTTTCTTTTGTGTAAAATTGTATGAAGATACTGTTTATAAAGACACCAAGTCTACTTGAGCTTATTTTAAAGATGCTATAAATTTGGTTTCACATTGAGCAATATTACGGTTATATGGGCGTCGCAACTAACCTACATTTCCTAGATTTTCACGTGTTTTACAATATAGTGCAACAATCCTATTTGAATAATTTATCAATTAATAAACTTGTTTATCCAAGTTTATTTATTGTTGTTGCATTGGATAATCTTATTAATTGAAAACTCAACAGAATTATATTTTTCGAGGACACATTTTTAGCTGCGTATTAAGTTATCAGATTTTCTAAAGGTCTGTTCATACCCTTATTAATTAATTATTCGTCATGTGCGTGTCTTTTATAAATGCAAAACACGTGATACAAAGTTGCCGTCGTAAAAAAAAACAAATCAGAGTAATTGTAGATTTCATTTTAAATTCATTACTAAGATAAACAATTAATGGAGCGTGTAATTAGAAATAATTTTTAAAATACGCTACGCAGTATTATCGACCGACAGGAAATCTAAACAAACATGGTACAAGCTCAACAACTTTAATTATATAGATAACATTGATTTTACAAATTTCCAATGCGTCATACGTTCAATCAATCATAAACAAATAGCTCGGTTTTAAAGTTTATATACTCTGCTTTAGTCCAAACAGACTAAAACAAAAACATTTGTCAAGAAAGGGGTGGGGAAAGTAGGACGAGTTAAGGTTAGTTATTTTTACTTTATTGGCAACATCCAAGTAAACTGAGATTAAATTTCTCAAACTTGAATAAATGAAAATTTTGATATCGTTTTAATGATAATAAAGAAAAGTGGTATTCGGAGGCCATATACAATTATAAAGGAGGGAATAATGGAATTATACGAGGCGACTTTTATTAAATTATGTGTTAACAGTGACGCAATTCTAATGTTTGGAATTCATTTCCAGTATTATCACAGTGGTGGGACTCAATCCTTTTGGTCAGCGATGAGGATTAATTTTCTAAATTAAATTGAGGAAATAAACTTATTTTTTAAATGAAATGATGTTCGTCTAGTTTCTTTACGTTTTTTGTTCAAATAAGTTGATTAAAAAAAGGATAAAAAAAATCAAAGTGCACTTAAATCCCTTCGAGGACTCATGGACTTAAAGTAAATACCAGTAGTTTCATTATTTAGCAACAACATCGATCATGTACAGAGTTTGGACAATTGGATTATCTAAAATAAAGATTGAATTTGATGAGTTAACGCAAGGTGGAAAATATACTTTTTCCATCCGTGAAATGTAAACTTAAAAAACAGTTTCTGGTACGTAGATATCTAATAATTTTTTTGTACATTTTATGAACCCAAAAATTTTGAAAAATTATCACCGTGTTGCTCAAGGTTATATGTGTATGTAAACCTTACTAATCAATGCATTATGCTTTTTGTCAACGATTCAATTTAACCGGATATTGGCGCAACTTGTTACATTTCAAGTGATATGCATCGTAGACAAAATCCCAATGTTTCTTATTTCATTTCGTAATCGTAACCTCAATTGCAAAACTTGTACGCACTATTCCCATTTAGCTTTTTTATAGAAGACTCCCTACAAAAACTCCTGCATTCTCGGCATAACGTTTCCCCCCTCTCTCACTTTATTAAAATTCCGGAATAGCAATGTCAGCGAGAAGTGCTAGAGCAAATGTGTTTAAATATAATCGACCTAAAAGGTGTTAAGCGAAATCTAGGTTGCATAAGATTGATTATTAACAAAACAGACCTATATACATGCAAATTGTGAATGTACTAAGCACAACGTGTGGGAAAACCAAAACTTTTTTTTCATCAAATGAAATTATTGTCGACAAGTATGTCTTTCATAAATGCACGATGCTTCTCTATTTTAACACATCTGTGCCAAAATGACATGCAAATCCCTCATTTGCTTACAGAGTGTGACATCATTAGAAGAAAAAGTATGACGCACATACGTAGCGAGAATTATCATGTATAACGAACAGAGCAATTGTATGTAAATCCCAAGTTAAAAAATACACACGGTTGGTACAGTTTGGATGTAGAATTTAAAATTTCTCCTACAATATGTTATCAGAAATTGCGCATATATTTTATTAAAACACAGATTTGCACTTAACCGTTACATTAAATAGAAAATCTCCATCTAAAAATAACGGGGTAAGATGAAGTGCTTTTCTGATTAAAATTCTGAGCGCAGGTTAAGTGAGATTTGGGATGTTACTTGCTTGCATATAAACTTTGGTAATGTTCACGTATCAACTGTATATTTTCACCATTATCAAATATGTATGTCCCTATTAAATTTAATGGAAAAATGGCGAAACATTTCTACCTTGTTGAAATACAAAGAACAATTTTTTTTTCATAAATATATTAAAAATACAAACGAAAAGAACTCGACGCAATTGTTTGTACGCTAAACAAACATTCTAATAAGATTTTTGTAAATTAAATTTTATAAAAACTAACATGGGTACCATTCGTCGGAACACTAAAACTACTGAGTAAACTAAATACGTTTCCAGTAGAAATTACATTTGTGATTCAATTAAGCCTAGTCTCAGACTGGTCTAGTCTAGTAT
>JAUJYV010002967.1:0-11146 GCA_033995625.1 Ophyiulus pilosus | reverse complement strand
CCTCTTACACATTCAGTACATCAGACTGGGTCCCATTATTGATCATTTTGAAATTTGATTAGGTTTATTGGTAGTGGTGAAGGCTGGAAATTCGATTAAGACAGTTTCTCATCCGAGTTGAAGTTTATTAAGTATACGATTACCTTGCGAATATATTTTGTTGAACGAACAAACACATCGTATTATACCCTTCTTTTCGTAGTACTGTATTCTGTACGTTTCTCGTATAAACATACAATCGTAAGTACATTTTATGTACTGGCGGGCAGACTGTTCAAACAAACTGTAATAAACCGTTAAAATAGTGAAGCATGAGTTGAACATTAATTGCATTATATATTTTATTTGACGACTTTAATCAACAATGCGAGTAACATAAGGTTATTCAATTCCCTTAAAAGCTTTAAGTGGATTCACTATAGCGATGCTAATTTAGAGCATATTTACTACATTATTAATTGCTTATTGCTCGCATGGTTACTATATTTATAATTCGTTTCGAAATAATACTGGATTACATTTACACCATATACAAGTATGATAACTAAAAATGAATGTTCACTGCTTAATAAGATTGTAGATATGAAAGCTGTCACGATGTGGCTAATCACTGATTAAAGTAAAAACCGGAAGGTCTAAATAAAAGGCGGATGTGTTGTTGTGCGCATGCGCGAACGATTTTTCCCCCCTTGATGGAAACACCACTTACCGCGCATGGTTTTAGCGACTATCAACAGCTGTTTGATTGTGTGGGTTTCCGTCAGCAAATGTTTGCTATTATGCGAACATGTACATTATGTTCCAATAAAACAAATAAAGATGATAAGTTGAAAAATTCCTCATTTCCAAAAAAAACCTGCAATATGAAGCTTGCATACTTGCTGTAGAAATTGGCTTGGAAATCATTTAATTGCATTAATTTACCACAAGAGTTATGAATCAGTAGCGGGTCTCCTGCAGCACATTCCTGGAATAACTAAATTGCCAAGGATGCATACATTCAATTAAATTATGTTTGTAGAAGATTAATTTCCTGAGGCATAGCGTAACTTTGAACTTCTGTATTTATAATGGGAAGAATTTAACTTCAACGTGCTTACTTCTTTTGCATTTACTTCACGAAAAATCATTACTTTAAACCTTGTTTCTATTTAATTAAATTACTATTGTAATATTTGAATATACCACCAAAGAAAAACACAAACTCGCTTGCATTTGTGTGAATTGTGAAGATGAAATTAGGGTCTGCAAAAATTCAAATGTATTAACGCCGTGAAAAGCGTTAAAAGTCATTGAAAATATTCTACTTGGCTGCTTTGATTTGCATTTTCTGTATGTTTTTACTAATCGTCTTTAAAGGATATTTAAAAAAAATATCTTTCATTCTTATAGACCGAATTACCAGCCTTCCTGCTTAATAGCTCGCATTTCACTGAATTTATAAGCTTAGTTTTTTTATACATCATGTTTTTATAGATTTTCCCATTCTGGAAGCTGAATGGCTTCATTATCATATTATAAGGTTTCAGAATGTAATTAGTTGGAAGATAAATTACAGTCACGATTCTATCTCTTTGGCTATCCTGCGATTATTAACTCAATGTTAATCAGCCTACTTTGAATTTAGCTCATTTGATAAAAGAAATTTTGGTTACACCCTTGTTACCTCGTGATGTAGACAATATAACTGACATGCATAAGATTCTCTATAGCATTGGTCGTAAATTACCCTTATTTGAACATCGTTAGTAATTATATTAGTCTGCATTTGGTTGAACCTAGAGGCCACAAACGTATGGCAAACTACCTTACAAAATATAACATTTCAATTGTTCGTCAAGTATTTATAATTCATGATACTGTAACGTAGGGTGTGTCTTTTAAGTTGTAAGGTGCTCCATATTTATAGTTCAAATTTCTGCCATTCATTGCATTGGTAAATGCCATGGTGCCGTTTGATCAATTACTAGAAATCATTATGTTTGAACCTTTTTGCTGTCCTCAGCTCACGCAACTTTCAAGTCATTTTTCATCCAAAATTCATTCTATTGATCTGTATTTATAAAAACGCGTCCGTTTTCGGAATGCTGAAGTGCAATTACATATTGAGCGGGTCATCTTGAGTGTTGTATACCTTTGTATTTTTGCCATTGTAAGCAGTCTTAAAATGCCGGAAATCAATTCCATTATACCAGAAATAACATGCTTGGTAAATAATGAAATAAAAGCAAGCCATGTAATAGTCGATATTTCAGAATGCAAGACAGCTTGACGCATTTTTATTGTAGATTATTCAGTATGCAAACTATGTTAAACAAAATGCATCACTTTTGCGATATTAATCTAATCGACGTACTAGTGTAAATATTTTTCAACTTCTAAACGCGTCTGAATCTTAATAAAAAATTACTACTTTGGTAATTTTATTCTTTCTAGCTAATAATATTTCCTTCTAAAATAAATTATTGATCAATATTTCCCCTCTAGCTTAAATCTATTAATGCTTTTTCAGGATTGTGATATGTTACGTTGAGAATTTCCACAAATTTTATATCACATTCAGTGGATTTATTACTTGAGGCGAGCATGACTGTCGCTAGACCTATCTAATGCAAGTATAATATCTCTAGTATTATTATTGCGAATAACCCAATCGCAGCCGAAAATCAAGGCAGTATATCAATTTGATTGAAATTCCGAAGTCGGATACTGCGCTTCAATGAACATTTCAGATAGGGCACGTAATACAATCGACTGTTTGTTAAGTCAAACTTTATATCTAAAATCTCTTCCAATTTTTCATTTCCACATGTTTATCCGGTCAATACCATTACATCATTTGGACAAAAGAGTACTTAATGTTATGATATATTGAACGTCTTCAGTTTAATTTTTTTAAAAAAATATACATTTGTAATTGTTGTCCAATTTTTTACCTAAATGGTTAACGTAGTAGAATAACATCAGTGATAGCTTTGAAATAATTTCAATGAAAACCATGTCTGATAACGTATTTGATTACAAAATACATGTAAGACATTATATTTAGAAATAACATACTATACCAAAAATACCACAAAAGCATTGGCAAGATGTGATGAAAATGGTCTTATCTTTTCAATACATTTTATTTCATGGAAAAAAAATTCTAATAGCTTTCATTGCGTTTTCATATACTTTTATGCTTTTTCAGGATAATAAAATATTTGTGACTTAAAAAGAAAATAAAATTACTCCAAAAACGAAGGAAAGCAAATATAACATTAAGAATGGCCCACAGTACATAAAAGCAGAAAGTCCATTTTTTACTTGTCGCAAAGTGCAATGCTATTCAGTTTACTTTTTATGGTAAGTTTGAGATCATGCTCTGAATAACATAACAACGATACTCTTTTACATTTTCTAAACGCGTAGAAGAGTGCATTTTTTTGTTGGATGGAATTACAGGAAAGGCTTTTTATATACTGCCCAATACTCTGATGCACTTGCATTATGCGAAATATTGACCGAGCTTTTTATGATTGAAATCATCTATTTGGAACTACTTTATAGCGTGGATACGCTTCTATTATAATTATAGATGTACATGTATACAATTTCTTTCAATGAATTTTTTAAAAAATCCTGAGCTTGAAAGATTTTTCATTCGGCTCTGAATTATTACATACAGAATCGATTTTACTCTCCCTTCTTGATAAATCCTTACTTCGAAATACTTTGCTGTCTTAAAGCCTAAAATAGGATAGTTTCTTGTTTTACGTTCCTGGAAATGGTTAATTTTCATTTAACAATTCCATTGTTTGCCACCATTCCATTACCATTACTGGTGTTAGCATCGTACTTCCATTTCAAGCTAGCGAAATTATAGAGCTTCAAATTTGAAGAGAATTTTTACACATCTTGAGGAATTTGAGAAAAGTTCGGATAATTTGGTTTCGCGGAATAACGTGCATTTGGGATTCCATGAATGGGCTATTTAGACCTTCCATCTCTATTGATACGCTGATACTTTGTTCTGATAACATTTCGATGGTTTCCAGAATCAAAGTTTAAATACATAGCTCTGAGAGTTTTTGTAAGAAAACTTAGCCTCTCTAACTAAAGTAAAGTACAATTCTAATGTAACATGCATGCATAGCTTTCACAAGTTCACGAATTTTGAGTTTAGAAATGAATACTATAACGTGAATATCAAGTGTAGATTAAAATGCAGTGTTAATCATTTGAATATATTTTGCAGATACCAGTTGTAAAATTAAATACACTTTTTTGATATGATTTTAAACAAGTTGTAGGCAATTTCCATCGAGCTTACATTTTAATTATGAGCTATTTTAATGAAATAATTATTAATTTTGCGGTTAAGTTAATAGTTAAAATGACCGATTCTTGGGTTTTGTATTAAAGCAATACAAAATGGCGCATCCATTTTTGCAGCCTTTGAGGGTTAGAAGGTTATTGATTAATTCTGCACTGGCCTATAATGGAAGAATTCAGTTATTTTCTAAGGTTTTTAATTAAAAAGCCTTTATGTCGATAAATCCGTGTTGATGTCTTAGGTTCAGATAACGAGTGTAATACTGCAGCTCAGCTAAGAAAGCGGATATTGGATGCTTTGTTTGGTGTTAGCGACATTTTGAACAAGTCAACTTTCACCACAATCTATTGACATGTAAATCGACAATCTGGTACGAGGCAACAGCTGGGACATGAAAATGAACTTAATAGCACCGGAATAGTTAATGAACTATACTTGTTCCCTTTAATCGTTAAAGTGCTTCTTTGGAAATGAATACAGAAACACAGAAAAATAAACTTATCTATACGGTTAGATATTTCGTATACTATCAAAATAGTCTAAAAATCAACCTTTTTTTTAGCGAGTATCATTATTTTAATTTGCAATTGTGAAGGTAATATTGACAGATAAATGACCTATGGGCAATTTATTAATGGAACTTAATAATTTAGCAATTACCATTAACAATTTAAACTCGCGTACTCTATATAAAGTACAAAAAGCTCTCCTGCCAATACAAATAAAAGCAACACTTTATTCATAAAAAAACATCAGTTATGACAAAGTGAATTATACATTGATTTAACTGAAACGAGTATACACTAACATTATATTCGAATATTGGTATGTACAGCATGAATGTAAATAATAAATCGATGAATTTATATAAGAGTATTTTTTATCATTCTGAACAATGAAATGAACCACTTAAGTCTGCAAGGTAACATGGGTTGGACTAAAAGCAATTTATTTCGATCGTGTTCTGTTCTTCAAACCACCTACACCTTACTAGCTTACAACAACTATATATTAATTTATTTCGTTTTCAAGTTGGAAGGTAAATTCAATTAATTTCAACGCATTTGTAAAAAAAAAAAGAAAACTTTAAAGGAAAGGATTTAAGATGATTTGTTCTTAAATATAAAAAAGTATGTCTTGGATGTATTTCCAGCATCCTGAATCCCAAAGGCAATTAACAGCTGAAGGAAATTTTTAGACAATAATTAAATAAAAGCCAATTGCTCTTAGAATGGAAGGATGTACTGTATTCTATCTGACTAGATCCTAACTCTTCGTGATCCAACAATCACCAGATGATAATTAATGAGAAGTTGAAGCTTTGAAAACACGAAAGCAATTCTCATCCGTTTATAATAAACCTAGTTTTTAGGTTTGAATTGCTTTTACGAATTCCAATTTTGTACAATGCGTACGGAAATGCTAGCTCCATCTTGTTATGCGCTCCGGGAAAATTAGCGGAAATGTGAATTTTAGATTGAACTCGTGTTATATTTACACTTATGGATGGGGAAATTTTTAAATCCAATTTTTCTTATTCTCTCATGGTAAGTAATTCGTCATTAGCATACGTGATTTCCTACGGGGTTTCCTTTATTAAATTTCTGAAAAAAGCGAAGCTGAGAAATACTTTTTGCGTGTCTTAAAAAACTCAATTTTCTGAATTTACAAGTTTCACACATATCTAGTTGAAGAACTTACATTTTTTATTTTCTCTTATTCACATCAGTTTAATATTAGCCATGTGGGAGTCGCCTCTGGTGTTGTTCAACTATAGATTTCTTACTATTAATACCGACTATGCATAAAGTAACAAACTCAAAATCGAAACCCACAAACTGCTCGGATAAACTGCTTCAATACATGAACATTTGCTTTCATTAAAATATTTTCATATTCACGTTATGCGCGTTTGGATATTAAACTAGTTTGTATATCTCCAAACCTAAAAGGAGCTTGTGAAACACTGAATATCATATCAATTTTTTGTGTGATTTCACCCCTCAAGAGCAAGTGGATTGGCCATCTCCAACTTTGGTGTAGCATGTGTTTTATTAATGGTAATGGTCAGTAGAAATACTCCGAAGAGTGTTTATTCTGCTACAAAAGACTCGTATAAAATGAAATGACGTGTGCAGCTGTATACGGCATTGGCTATAGTTTTCGGCTGAAGCCAAACTAAGTTATAGTGGAGCCTATTCATTCAACCGAATGGGTCTTTAGAGTATAATTAAACATTATATTACTGCACGTAACAGCGCCTATAAAGCAACTTGTTTCGGGATTTTCAAGATGGCAAAATGATGCTTTATGAACAACTAGCATATCCTGAGACATTGGGCGAGAAAGCGACAACAACAAAGGACATGAAAAATAAGGTTGCGTCAGGCTTTTCATGCATTTTGCACGGCCAAACTGTTAGCGAAGCTGCTTTTGAGGTGCTCGTAAAGCTATCTAGTGTTTCTGCTAAATTGACAGCTAATAGCATGCTTGCAGATGCTAGAAGTTGGTTTACACTGAGCGGATTATATAGAAAATTGCCATTGATAAAACTCGTAAAAGTTTTATTCGCTCTTTTAAAAGAGTTTTTCAAGGGGGAGCCAACCTTTTCTAATGCTCGATTTAAACATTAAGAAGCAGGGGTCCTCCATTTCAAAAATCGTTAACATTTAACATTCCACGAGCAATAATGCTAAGCCATATGCCTGCCAGCTCTATAGGCTATCCTAAAACTCGATCTAGGAATCCATTTCTGATTTGAAAGTATTCCTGCTGTGAATCAATGCAAAAGTAACTTGTATGCAATTTTATACTTTAGTGACAAGTCTAAAAAAAAAGAAATACTTTATACAACTGACTTGTCTAAAACTTCCTCAAATAGTCCCAGAAAGTCTCTTTGATCTGAATTGCGAATACATTCTTTATTGATTTGTTGTACGCTTTTTATTGCCGATTACAGTATTGTGAAGGAAAGTTTCTGTACTGCACCGTTTAAAATCATTAAACTTAGAAGGAAGGTAAGAGCTGAAACGGGGTGATATAATAATTATGTCAAAGTATCTTAGTGGTGAAATTGGCAAACCATAGCCGGAGAAAAGTTTAATCATTCATCAAGTCGATTTGTAATGGCCAGCAATTTCCTCTTTAGATATAGGATTTTTTTAATGCTAATTCTACTCTTATGATAATACATCACATCTCTGGTCTTAGATGACCGAGTTCTTTCGACGGCTTAATTTACGCCATGGCTCGAATTTCCTTTGGAAAATTAATCACGTTAAAGCTTCTTAATAAGGTTACACGTTTCCTATAAATCTGAAGCGATAGCGATACAGACAATATATGTTGGATTAGTTATCAGAGATAAAATTATCGAGAAAAAAAGTAATCTTGACGCCTAACAACAAGCAGCTCTGGGCATAGACGACGTACCCTAGATACTGTTAAAATGATGATGTTTTCTTAGAAATATGAGTTACTCATAAGCAAAAGGTTGTGAATGATGACTTCGGGGGCATAAACAACAAGATTGGTTGCATGATTGGCTATTCAGTAGCATCCTACATGTGATATCGAGTTTCTTGGCAACTAAGAAAACACTCGAAATGAGCTAAGTAATTGGATGGCGTCCCCAGGGACGTAACCATTATTTCGCTGTTAATTCAAGGTCCTTACCACCGCATTACATGTGCATCGAAGAGTTGCGAAGATTTGAGAGAATGAAAAGGGTTTTTTTTTTAAAAGGAATTTTAATGGATATTGCAGTTTGAAATAGATCTAGTTGTTCAGGAAATGGGCCAATCCGCCCCATTAGTTTGAGGCAAGAGATAAACACAGCCCCGATATGGGGATCAAGTATTTCACCATTTCGTGAGTAATGCCTGCCCCAAAAAACTTCTCTCACTATTTTCCGCAGAAAGATATTGACAGCACTTGAAATATTGTCTTCCACTGACCAATTTTATATGACTGATAGATCCTGAGAATTGCCTGAATGCCTCACTAAACTGCCCCTACCATCAATGGATGAACAGCCTGCATGCTGCTTTTATTGGTTTTCCTTTTCTCTCGGAAAGTTGAAATTAATCTTGTTGCAGGAAATCCTTTTAGGTTTAGAGTCCGAAAGAAATTGCTTTATTATTGGCTTCTCGTATGCTGTATGCAGTGCAGCTTTCAAAAATAATATAAAAAAAATCGGAAAGATAGTTACGATTATAAAAATATTACGTTCTGGATGAATGACTGAAATTGTTTTTGACGTAATCTGATACAAATTACAATTACATGTGGAAAAATCCAATTCTCAAGCCCATCGCTGTTGGGGCATCGTTTTGACCAAAAATTCATCATTTTCAATTTTATACAGTCAGAGTAAATCTTTCTGTTAAAATCTTTGTTTTGAGAACAATTTGATACTGCGGAATCAAGCTGTCAATTCCATAAGTTTTTATATTATCAATTTATATTAGCATATGTCATAAAACCATAATTTAATACAAAACAGATAGTCTTTTTGTGGAATACACATCACATTGCATATTTTATATAGGGCACTAAAATTGGACATTGACATAACCTCGACTAAAATACACAAACGAAATATGTTTTTATTTATTGCCTTTATGATCGTTTAAAACACTAAAATCAGCAGAAAAAAAAGACGGCATTCATCTCCAGAAAACTACAATGGCTAGCAATTCCAAGTCTAACCAAATTACGCTTGTTTTGGTAATAATAAAAATACATTATTTATTATATAGGTTGCTGTCAGTATTTTTGGAGGCATAAAATAATTTATTAGAAATGTTTGCTACAAAAATAGTCTTCCATACATAGAAAATATAGGCAGCCGAACTGCAGCCAACTTTCTTTTTAAAAATTATCGATCGATATTAGAGAGACAGGTCACATTAAAGCTAGACTTTTGGCAAGAGAATGTATTTAAGATTTTATCTCTGGGTAGACAATGCAGCCCTTTTCACAGCTAAAACTGCTCCGATTTTTTTGTTCAAATTAATTTTTTTCTATGAAACAAGTACCATCTCCATTTTTCTATCAATAGCTTACTTTATTTACTTAAGCCTTTGGAAGTGTAAATCTGTTCAAAAAAACTGCACGCCTTTCATCGTCTTTAAGTTATAAATCATCTTTTCGGGCGTCAGAAATAAACAAAGAAATAATTTTACTCAACTAAATGGATAGGATAATGGAAAAGGAAGGTGGGATTTTTGAAATACAGCCACATTTATCAATTTCATGATCCCAATATACGCTCGTATGCATCCTTTTTCTAGCAAAGAACACCATAACAATACACATACATGTATAACTTAGTCTGCCATCACTTCTAGAGAGACATACATAAATTTTCAAAATAATGTGTTAAGCTCGTTTTAATGTCACACCTTGTAAAGTAGACCATCATAAATCTGAAATAACCCAAAAATTGGAGAGTAAGTCTAGCTGTAAATCATGGAAGGCATTTTCCCAACCAACCATCAAGTTTGTCTTGTTTCTGTTTTCAACTTGGGTCGACATTGGACCTACTATGTGATAGGATGTATGTGTTGTAGCATTGTTTATTCAAAATGTTTACTCCCCCTGCGATTTTTGTCTTTTGGCTACATAAAAGACAGGGGTATAATAAATAGGAACCAGTTGTGTTCGTGTGAATTTCCCTCTATCAAGAGATGTGCAGAATGTGTAAAAATGTGAAATCTGCTACTACTTTCTGAATTACCCTAACATGTTCACTCATTATAATTGACAAACTCAACGTCTATTATACAAGCTTATGTTTGGTAACAACCCACTCCAGAACTTCGAACGATATATTTGAACGTGCTTTATTGTAACAACATGTCGTGAAATTTCGTGTTTTTGTCAGGTCTTAAGTTTCTTCTAAGGAACAATTGTTTACGAGTAAATCGAGATATATACATGCAAGTTACGCAGAAATCAGTTTTCCCATTCAGGCAATGCAATACGATTGCTTTCCAGGATTTTATTACTTCTGAAATAAGCTTATTTCGGATGGTTTTTTGTAATGCATGACCATCATGTATTAGCTTTCTTGAAAACCTATAATTTATCAAAAGCGTGTTGCAGTTCTTGTAATCAACATTTCTACACTGTGTTGTTTTCAAAACGAGTTAGCAACTTGTATGCAGCTTCGTTAAACAAATCGAAAATCGATGTCCGGGCCCTGAAATTGACCAAGTGTTACTTTTTTGTTGGCTATTTTTTTGCCATTCACATCATGAAATTCTTTCATCACGTCTGACTGATTCGATTGAAGACGTTCATTTGCGGCCTAGTTTCTCCGCTTAGATAATATGAATGCTCATTGATGTTTACAGCTTGTGTGGCTCAATAGTTAACTGGTCATTTTATTATTCAGATTGCCAACATTTCTATTCTAATCGGTTTCGTATGGTTAAGGTCGCATGCACCGTGTTCATGAAAATATAATGAATATTTAAAAGTTCAAGTAATTAGACTTTAGCTATTTATCCTTTGAACTAATTTTGGCTAATGTCTTGGTGGATTTAAGTGTGTGATCTTAAAAATGTACGAGTAGTTGTTGGGACTTGACTATATTTTTCTCTATCCTTGCTTAATTCACACAAGCAGCTTGATGTAATGGTTGTACTATCCAACTTCCTACTTCTATATGTGCATGCATTTTTAAACCATAAATGATTAATGTGACACTTTTGTTTTATCCAATAGTACAGTCATATGATGTACATGCATTGTCATTTTTCATAGCTGCAGCAACTGGTTATTATTTTAAACGAAACGGGTGTTACTGTATTTTAGATATTA
>JAUJYV010002966.1:0-11146 GCA_033995625.1 Ophyiulus pilosus | reverse complement strand
TTGATTTATGAACAAACAATTTTGCAGAAAGATTTATGCCATCTTCTTTATGCAGACATTCTGCAACAAATCTGACGTAGTAATTATGCAGCTAATGCTTGCAGACAGGTTTATGCAGATATTCTGCAACAAATCTGACGGAGTAATTATGCAGCAAAGATCAAAGGTGTCGCGCCAAGTTACCTCGGAGCACGAACATTTTGTTGTTCCGAATGTCCGTTTTTCGGTTGTCCACGTCGACCTGGTGGGCCCACTTCCCCCATCTGAAGGCTTTGCCTACCTGCTCACGTGCGTCGACCATTTCACACGCTGGATTCGAGGTCTTCCCGATCCCAAACATCACTGCCGAGACCATGTGCAGCACCTTCTACAGTGGCTGGGTCTCTCGATTTGGCCTTCCTGACAAGATCATCTCCGACAAGGGCCGCCAGTTTACTTCAGGGATTTTCTGGGATCTTGCCTCGCACTTAACGACTACGTCTTTTCATCCGCAGTCCAACGGCCTGGTGGAGCGCAAACACCACCCGGTGAAGAACGCTCTGCGGGCCCACGAAAATTCGCACTGGACTCAAACGCTGCCTTCCATGCTGTTGGGTTTGCGGACTTCTTTCAAACCCGATATCAAAGCCTCTGTGGCCGAGTTAGTCTATGGAGAGACACTTGAGATCTATCATGCAGACTGTCCGTCCTACGGAAACTTCAAGCCACTCTTCTGTGGCGCTGTTCGTTTTTCCCGACCTAGCCACATGCTCGCATGTGTGGATCCGCAACGATACTGTGAAGCGACCTTTACAGTTCTGATATGATGGGCCCTTCGAAGTCCTCAGCCGTACCCAGAAGTATTTCACCTTATCGGTCATTGGGAAGCCTTCCAACACTTCCATTGACCGGCTAAAACCCGGTTATCTCGACACTGCCTCTGAGTGCACCACGGCGGTGCTGACACCTGCCCCGATCATCATGGCGCCCATTCCAGCCACCCCAGCCCAGACGGACGCCAAGCCTATAACGCCACATGCAGCCCAGAAAACCGTTACTTTCGCAGCAACACCGGACTCAACTCGTCCCACAAACTTACATCTTTCCCTTACCATAACGTTAATTCAAAATTTGGCACCCTCTACAGATTCCTGTAGACAACGGCGCTCCCACCATTACACTTCGGCAGGAAGCTGGATTTAAGTTTAGTTTATATTATTAATTAGTAAACAATTTGTGGCGTCCAGTACTTATTGGACGACCCTCGCTTGGCGCTCGAATAGAGCGCTTCGATAAACGACCTACTGCCTACACAGGACATTGCACTCGAGAGGACAATGACCTACTGCCTACACAGGACATTGCACTCGAGAGGACAATGACCTGCTCGTTCTCTCACTCACTTGCGCTCGACCTCGACAGACGACCCTGTTATATTCCTGTTGTTTACTTAAATTATCGATGTAAATTCAACTAATAATAAACGAAGCTGCGACTCGGAGTCAAAATCTACGACCTGACACCTCCAACTTGTTTCAGTGTGACCTAGGCCTTGGTTCCCACAAATTATTAAATCTAAGTATTAAAAGCAGATAGCTATATTATTAAAATGATGTTTAAATTAATACCGACTTCCAACAATGTATTCAGTATTAATTGAAACATCATTTTAGTCATGCATGCTGAATTTAACCCTTACTTCGTTTCGTTAATGACTAAAGGAGGAATCGCTAAGATGAATTGGGTATATTGTTAGCCACAGCATTCACCATTTCTGCCAAGCCTAAGGCTGAAGCGGAACAGATGGCAAAGAAAGCAGATGCTTAGTCCTCTCTTTGCATCTATTATAAATTAATTACCAAAAATACAAACAAATTACTCCAAAAACTAATACCAATTGCTATGTGGACTGAGTCCCATAATAATGCATATTTGCTTACTGTTCAACTGTACATTGGTTTAGCAACAAAATTATACTATAATGCATTGTTCATGCTTGAAGCTAATTGCTGGACCTCTGTGCCAGGTCACGAAAATTATTATGGTCTCCAGTGGACGAGGAGAGGTTGGGCACATCAAAAATAACTGCCGAAATTTTGGATATTGTCGCTAAAGTGCCAGAGATTGTGAAGCAACTTACCAACGTCGATATCTCGAAAGTAAACAATTTTTCTACAAACTGTTATAAAGTAGTAAAACATGTATTAAAGTATGTTTTTCTCTTTTTTGGTCCATGAATTTGTCGGCAGCAAAAATGCAATCACCTTGGATCATTAGTATTGCATTTCAACCTATAATAAAAATTAAAAATATAATTTTTTTTAACCGGTATCCGGTTATAATTTGGTGTTTTTTACAAGTGAATGAATAACTTGTGACTTACTATACTTTCGCCTATTTTTGGCTCAACTCCTTCTGCACCCAAAGCTTGGTCGTTAGTCAACCCTACCATGTACATAAGCCAGTCGTTTGCACGCTTTTTCAGAGAAAAGGTGAAACAACAAGTTTGAGGTTTATAAATAAGCTTGCATGTGATCAGAGACGAATCAATTAACACAGGGACCAAATTAGCAATAAGCCCAGGCACTTTGGCAAAGCGTGTGCAGTCATGAACAGTTTTATTACTTATTTCATATGACTATTGATAACATACGTACTCTGTTTTGACTGTAGAGTATGATTCCACTATGAACGTAATCAAAACTCCTATCGTGAGTTGAATTTTCTCAAATCTAGTACTCATTTTGTTACTCATTTTACTCCATTGGAATTTCTGTTTGTGCTCGATTAATTATAACACAGGTTCTCAATTTCAAATGATGTTAATGTCATAATTTTAGATTACATTAATGCTCAAGGACGTTAATAATTATGTCACCTGGACATGCACCTGTAAACATCTGTGAACAAAATAAAACAATTACATTTTGCTACGACAGTCAAATTTGCACCTCAAAATAATCCTCGCACCTGACACATGTGAACAAATTAAAACAATCATAAATTTGCACCTGAAAATAATCCTGCACCTGACCATCAAATCCTCGCACCTGAAGTCGTAACACTTTCTCCTGAACATTCTAATCCTCCGTCGTAAAGAAATAAAAAATTGGATCCCCTACTTTGAAGGTACCTGCAAGGAATTGGGGGAAAATATTAAAACAATCAAGTAATAAATAATATTTCCCCCAAATAAGTGCAAACTTCAAAAAGCCCTTTTATGAGGAGGAGAAGATCAAAGGACCATCGATTGGGACCATTAAAGGACCAGATCCAAAGCTTATGATTGGAAGAAATGAAAAGGACCAATGAGGAGAAAAGGAAAGACAAATAAAACTAAGAAGTTGGAGAATTTGGGACACACAACAGGAGAGAAAAACATGAGAGACAGTAGGAGACACCACTGACAACTGAGAGAGCCAAAAAGAAAAAAGTTCGTTTCGTCAACAGAAGGAAAGAGATATTTCCACACAACATCAAAGGGAAGAAGAAATTTTGTGCAAAAAGTGCTTCAAATTCAACGGTCATCATCAAGTGCTTCAAGACCAACGGTCATCATCAAGTGCTTCAAGACCAACGAGAAACAAACAACGGCGTTCAAAAGTGTGTCCAGGAAATTGTGCTTCAATCCACCGGAACCGAAGACCACAACCTCAAAACGAAAATCCACGGTAAAAAACCAACCTACTTTTTGTTCAATGTTTGTTAAATAAAACCAGAGAGAGAGAGAATAGTTTAAATTATGATGTTGCCAATTTTTAATTATAATGTTGTAAGGTTATAACCACGGAATAAAGGAAACAAACATGAAATATTCACACCTGTTCTAAGACCTTAATATTGAACCTGGCCACAATTTTTGAGCTACAAATCGGCAGACTGTGGGAGCGAGCGGGGTTGCAGGAAAATTTCTCCACAAAAAAATATATCTTCTTAATTGTCTCTAAGGAGATGCCCCAGTCAACTAATAAATTTGGATAAACAAAAACCGCTCAACACAAACCACGGAGACAATTACCCATTATAGTGCATTTTTGAAATCGAGTACTTTGAACACATTCGTTTAGAGTACATTTGCATTCAATTACTTTTTGTATTCGAGTAAATTGAATTCCGTAAGAAATACTTTGCAATCTTCCAAACTCAGTAATCAGTACTCATATCCATGATTATTACCAAAATCTGATTACAATACCACTCTTATTGTAATGTAAATGATTCCAATTTTTCCACAGGTACTCGTATTCAGTACCTCTGCTCTTTAGTACATATTTGCCCAAGGTTTATTACTTATTTTATACGTAAATACCTTTATATGTAATGCATTAGATGAGGACATAATTATGATAATTATATGCATAACTGTGTATTTATATGGGGTCCAAGGATGACTATATAATGAATGCTAGGGCTCAGAAATTATGGCCAGGCAGTGTATAGGGTGAGGTTATTAGTCATTCTGAATAAATGTTTAACATAAATATTAACTTAATTTCAAGGTTTTTCAAATTATGTTCAAGCAAAATGTTTGCATATGTGAAGTATGAAGATAATGTTTGCAAAATTGTACCTTGCACTGAAGTTAAAGATTTCCAACCATCAACACTGGAAAATTTCAGAAAGTGCAAGTGGTATTTGAAGGAAAGCTTAAACAGTGTAGACGGGGAATATTATAAAGCCCAGATATGAATGCTTTCAGGTAAATATCTTTCTTTCAATATTTTTATTATCATGTTAACATTTAAATTCTCTTAGTTTTGATCCTGCATGATGCTATTAGTCTGCCATAATAGCATGCCTGCCTATAATGAAATGCTTATGGTGCATTGCTGCATGTAAGTATATTATAGAAACTGAACACGGATTAAAAGAAAAAGTTGGAAACCGAAAAATTTCATTCCCGAACATGAAATATATTGATGAAGTCTGTGATGATGAAGCTGACACATCAGGTTCAAGCAGGACTGTTTTAGCGGCAGATAAGGTAATTTAACGTTACATACGTATACGTGTGTAGTTGGGAATCTAGTGTTGGGTATTTAGTAAACAATATTTGTAATGTGTTGTGTTGATTGACATGTTTTTTAAAATTTCAGAAACAGCAGAAGGCATTTGTTATGAAGTCTGACCACAAAACAATAAATTCAATTTTAAAGAAGAAGCTAAAGCAGAAGTCAATTCATCCTCTGTGTTCTACTGGATTGCCTCCATCTAAAAAAGCAAAAATTTGCAGGCTCGTGGAGAGAGATGAAGAGGAAGAAGACAGCTTAATTTTGGAGAGTTCTTTTATTGAGCTCCAAAAGAAATATGATGCAATGGTGCATCAATTTTCTGAAAAGATCAATAAAAGGATTGGATGATTAAAAAATTGGAGGAACAAAATTCCAATTTAGCAAATGCATTAAGTACAAAAGTTCTTGAAGGTAACAAGAATAATTTAACACAAAAAATATTTTATAATATCGTAAACTATATAAATGTATTTCGTATTGTTTAGTTGATAAATGGATGGTTCAGGTTCTGGCAAATAATGATAATCCCCAAAACTCTCTTCTGCACCTAAGCCGAAAGAGCTGTTTACCTCTATCAATAATGAAGAGATAGAGGTCGGCAATTCAGTAGATTCTAGCTCCACCATTGCTGTAGTGCCCAGCAGTGAAAATGAATCAAACAATGTTGATGATACGTTAAGTTTTCAAAACAATATAGCACACTTGTTATTAAGAAGTCAATGACTTGCTTTAATTTCCATCATTTTTACATTTTGCATACATTTTCTTTTTTAAGATGATTGGAGAAGGTGTGTCGGTGCCACGACAGCAGTGGAAGCTACTTCAATGGGAAAAAGATAGCCTTTCAACAAAAACATGGCTGTTATGATTTGGGGCAGTGAAGAGCTTATGAAAAGAAGTGTTTGTAGGAAAGTGTGTAATCGAACTAAACAGTCAACAAGCGATCTCTTACACCTCAAAAAGTTCAGGTTGTTATTTACAAATATCACTAAATGTTGATAAACTAAATGCTTTAATTGTTTCTTTTTAGAAAAATTAGAAGAAAAGCTTGTAAGAGAAAATGTTCCAAAAGAGGATATTGTTAAAAAGCTTGCCAAAGTGAATGCCCTACTGACTGAAAAGATTGCAAGCCTTTACCAGTCCACAAAGCCTGGGTATGCATGTATAGTTTTAATTGAATTTTATTTATTTTCTTATTTAAGTGTATCATCTTATATTAAGTGTATATATAATAAATGTCAAATTAATGAAGTTATATGTATGTTGTTGATTTTTTCCCCCTATATTTGGAAAACTTCATTGGTAAAATTCAATAACCAATGATCCTATTGGTGTCAATAGATATCAATAGCCATGTTCTTAATGGCATCAATGGAAATCAATAGCAAAAGATCCTATTGATACCAATAGGAAAATCATAGCCTATGATCCTATTGATACCAATAGAAAACTGTTAAAAATAACAATAGAAACCAATAAAATCCCTATTGTTTTTTTCACCAGGGCTGAATATGAACCATCCTGTGAGGGTTCCAAACTGGTGCACAATATTCCAACATAGGACAAACCAGAGTTGCATAGCTAGTTTCCTTTACATTTTCTGCACATTCTCGAAATACATGCTGATTAAATCTAAGGCGTTGGTTCTCTGCACCAACAATCCTTGTGAAATGGTGATTCCAAGAGAGGTTTTTGGTAATATTAACTCCCAAATACTCGACAGTATCAACGACAGCGAGTTGAACACTATCCAGAAAGTACTAAGGATGGGAAGTTTTTCATTTACGAGAGAAACACACCACCACGCATTTCACCTTATTGCGGCATGCTGAATTACTAGAGGGCTCGAAACTCATAGTTTTCCTATTTGGGGATGGAAGTTTGATCCACAATAACATGAACGTTGTTGAAGTTTTGGAGAACTTTTATTTTATGGATTTTTTAGGGATATTTTATAAATTTTAAGGATTACATTGTAAATTTGTAGATTATAACGTTGATGATGCAAGAACTGGCTTGCTGGAGTGGTTCAGTGGAGGAGAGAGAACCCAAAATGAGAAGGACCTACTTATGTTGTAGGTCTTGGTTGTGTCCTTGTAGTGGCCCAATGGTGAAGCCCTTGTGTAGTAAGGGCGTGGAATAAGGGCAGAAGGCCCTAAGGACAGTCAACGTTGTGGTGACCCAAATTAGGCTAGGAAAGCCTGTACAGGGGGTCACCACAGTACTCCACCAGTGGTCAACAGTTAGGAGGAGGAAGAAGGATAAGTCAGCCGGAACATGTAGAGGAGTGAGGGGTGTCTCTAAGGATGTGCCTAAAAACACTACGAGCCGAATGTAACGAAAAATTTGATCAGTGCTGGCAGGATCATTGACAGCGGATCGCAAATCCACTTGAAGAATCAGTTAATGATTATCTACGATGATGATCCTAAGAAACCAGACATTAGGGTTAAATAGTTTGGAAGATTATTGTTTGTACGCGAAAATTCCGGAGAAATCTGGGAAACGCGAAAAAGACGCCGTTTCGGGAACTCCGTCGTTTCCTGTCAAAAACAATGAAAATATTTGCGTAATTTTATGCGGAGAAATGCCCTAGCCAGATCTCAGTACACACAAGGTGGCACTATTGATGGCATCGACATGGATTCCGGGGAAGTAAGTCCTGGGTCATGGCTTCAAGATGTGCAGACAGCATTATTACCTCTTAAAACTATTGGAAGGAGAGCGCCAACAAATGCCAAAGAAATTGGAAACGAATTTGCCGAGTACTTTAAAACTCCCCTTGGAAGAGTTAGCTTGCTGGAGAAATATTGTTAATTGTTAAGGTATTAATTAGTAAATAAATACAATATCTTTGAATGACACGAGTCTGATTTTTGTCTGGGTACATTGATGCAATCTAGGAAGTGTAACCTAGTGAAAGCAAACCACTTCAATATCACGACCTCAATAGAGCCAGCGCCAACTTCTTGGAATCTGAAATTCTGATTTTTTCGTATTGATACTGATGTATCAGTCTTCATTTTTCGTTAGACATCATCTGAAGTCAGCTCCATAACAGAAGCAACATGAACCCAAGCATCTTTTGTTTTATTTGGTTCTTGTACTCATTGTTCCTGAAATCCCATAAGCATGTGTTGCTTTCATACTGTTATCAAATGGTCTACTTTGTCCGTGGTCCAATTCATATTTCTGTAATTGTATTGTAAAAGTTATTTGTCATAAATGAACAGAAGTATTGAAAGGGCTCATCGATACGCAGCATCTGGGTGATTTATCACTTAGTACAAATCCAGATGGTACGTATCGACGAGCCCTTCCAATATTTTAGGTATTGGGACCTACTGGCAGGTCCAAATAACACAAGTATTGAAAGGGCATATTACTACTTTCAATACCTGGACATTTTAACATGTCCAGGTATTAAAAGTATTGACATGTCCTTTCAATACTTTTGCTATCTGGGCATTTTAACAGATAACAAAAGTATGGAAAGGGCATATTTGATACTTTCACTATCAGTACTGCTTAATAGGTCCCTTTTAACAGCCCTTTCAATGATTATGAACATTTTGCAAGCCTCTTACCTGATAATATGCTGTTTTTTTGTTTTCCATTGAAAAATCATGCACGTGTATTCACCTAAACAGAGCAGACGGCAGTTCACCCATGTGTGTAAAACTCGAAAGAACTGCAGACAGCAGCGCTACACAGTCTTGGTAGGAGCGCCATAAGCACGACTCACTTGCTCCCGTTTTTTGCCACTTATGTGGATACAGCACGTTATCATACTCCTTTGTTTCTGTTTTGTGGTAAGTTGAATTTTATTAGCAACTTTTAAGGCGGAACATCACATCTCAGTTGGTGGAGACCCAGCTTATATTGTCACTTTTTAATAAACTTAAAAACCTTAACAAACTTGTCAGTTTTTTAATGAATTGTTCAATTTTAAATATGAAAGAAAATAGAAATCATGAACTTTTTACCCTTTAAAAAGAATGTCTTCACCAATAAAGTCCAAAGGCCCCCACAAAAATGAGGGAAAATGGAAAAATAAATGAATTGATGCCAAACTTTTAAACTATGCACAATTAAAAACTTTACTTACATATAGTATTTCTGTTTTGCCAATTTTCAGCAATTATATGCAAGTATTTTTAGCACATTGTATAAATATTGGTTTGTCTGTCTCAAAAGTATTTAAGTCAGATTTGTTGTGAATTGGTTGCACGAGACAACACAGACTAAAATTAAACTGGGTTCAAGAACCAGCGCTCAAGGTCACTCTTACACTTAATTCGTTGTCCGGGAATCTTCTTCACAGTTTTGGACTGGAAGGGTATGTCTATCCAGGATCCATCGGGTTTGTACGCCACTGCATGTGCACATTTTTTGAGCGCCAATTGGCAATACAACTCCCTCTCTTTGATGTGCTGCACCAGTATCTGCAGCATTTTCTTCCGGGTCTTCGTATCATATTGCACCTACCTATATAAGCATAATTTCCCACACAAGGTTTTTGCAATGTACTAAAATTCAGTCTGGTTAATAGTTCCAAAATCTCAATCAAGGACAGCTTCATCAGCTCGTTGCTGGAAATACTATCTGTTGCAAAGTTGGCTAACAGGAAAGTGTTGAGAGTGTATGCTAGCTCAGCAAAGTTGTGTTTTCCAGGTGCCTATGCAGTTTTCGCTGTTCATGTGTGCCCTCATGAACCAGAAGCAGGCAGTCACAAGTTGCTTTATACTCAACAGGTTGGCAGCCATTAATAGACTTCACGTTGTCCTTGGTAATGCTTCACTCGCCGCTGCTGATGAAGTTTGTGATGACAGTCATGACATCAGCTGTTACTCCAGGAATAGCGATGTTTGTGCAGGTTTCATTCAACAATATATCTCTGAAGTAGGATGAACAGTACATTACAGACTTGCGGGGAAGACTAAAGGATCCAGTCTTTGGTCGTTAGCATCACGTTTAAATCTAGTGTTGAAAACTTCACCACTGTCAAAAATGATCTTAAGATAAGCTTTAAAAAATCGTAAGTTCAAGTTTGTCTTAAGTGTATTTGCACAGATTTCGCTCAAACTGCAGCTTTTCTGCAGAAAAAACTGCAGATCCATATGTATTTGTTTTGTGGCAACCTAGCCTGATTCGGGACTCCGCAATGTTAACTGGCCTTAGGGCCTGCCCTTATTCCATGCCCTTGCTACACAAGGGCCCTCAATTGGGCCATAACAGGGATACACCAAGGACTTACCATATAAATTGATCCCTCTCTTTTGAGCTCTCTCTCTCTTACCTCGACTGAACCACACCAGCAAGCCAGCTCTTGCAGTGGTTCCTACTTCAACGTGATCCCTTTCAAGTGTAATCTTAAAAACTTATAGTTACATGTACTTACATTTAAACTAGTTTTCCTGTATAATAAACATGATCCAAAACGATAACTTTCCTCGTGTTATTGAGGATTAACAAAGTCATCCCCAAATTGGTGACCCAGACATTTGGACATCCTTCTGAAGTTTTGTTCATCGATAATCTCTTCTGCCGAACAAAGTGAACCTGAAAACTCGAAAGGCGAGCGCCTTTCGAGTTTTCGAGCTCACTCTTCAAATTTTGAGTTTTGCGACGTTTTTGAGCTCAGGCGCGTTTTTTAAAACGTTTTTCGAGTTCCTTCTCATTTGTGTATTTTTAATTTGTGTGTCCTTTCATTTACAGCAATTGATTGATTGTTAATTTTGTTTCTGAGTGCAGTGTGTTATCTTTTCTTGCTTTAGAAGGAAATTTTTGCACCATTTTAACCTAATTAAATTTTGCCTGTCCTTCCTTATTTTTTTAGGTACTGATTATTTTAGTTCAGATTTTCTACCGTAGTTAATAACATAATATAGCTCCAATTTTCACTATCACTAAATATAGGACTGCAATGTTTACATTTTCAGTTACCAAATGTCTGAATTTAAAAGCAGATTCTTGCCCATGTGACTGTCAAGCATTCAATTAGAAATTCAAGAACATATCAACCACTATGATGTATTTTTGGGATACAGGCAGAGCTTAGTTATCCAATTTGTGTGTGTCATTAATTAATACTTACCGACACCGAAGTCATGATCAATAACAGGATATCGTCAAATCGGGAATATCTGGATTTA
>JAUJYV010002965.1:0-11148 GCA_033995625.1 Ophyiulus pilosus | reverse complement strand
CGTATCTCAAATGTTGCTCGTATTTCAAAGCAAAATTTCGCTCGCTCGACGGCTCGTATCTCAAATAACTCGTATGTCAAGGCACTCGTATCTCGAGATACCACTGTACAAATAATTATGTATGTAATGTTCACTAAATAAAACGTTTTTTAGGTTCTATCTATCATTCACCTAAAAAGCTCCCATCTCTGCAGATGTCCATATACATTATGGGAGCTACCATATTTAAATGCATGTACAGCATAAAAGTATCCATATACATGTGAGTCAACACATTTACCCCATACAATCTGTAAATTTGGGACAACATTCGAACCACTTAAAATCTAAAATTCTGGCGTTGGATTACTAAAATTCTGGCGTCAAAATCACTGTCCCGCTCAGATTCATCCCGTCCCCAGACGACGGTGTCTCCGCCAATGTCTATCAGAAACCCAACTTTCTTCAAGATGTTTTAGTCACCAGAGCGAGAATGTTGCTATTGGCGGCATCTTTTGTGCGCAATTGGTTCCCGTTTTGTTTCGTCTGGAATTGGTATTTTAGGAACAATGCGTTCACGCTTCACCGGTTTCCTTGGCACGGCCAACGAAGAATGCATCGATACATGTAATATTTTCGAGATAATAAAGTTATCTAATTAGAATCACGAAGCATGCTGCTCTTGTTTTTGGAACACTCTTCCGACGATGCCATGACAACGCCAGTTTCGATTCAATTCCCGTGGCACTTGCACGCTGAGGGAGTTCCGGTAAGAGATGCTCATTTGCGGTGTGAAACTTAATTTCGCTTTTAATAGAAAGCTAATATTCTCTACATTAATCCTTCCGTGCCGTGAGTAGATATATACTCGGTGTATGGTGTAAGGCAATCCTAACGTCAATACCCAAAATGGTATAAAAATATATAATAATGTATTTTGCATGCGAAACAGGACGTTTCATGCTGTTTCTATATTTTAGTTAAAAGATTTTCGAAAGTTTGCAATGCTTAATTTAAAGTTTTTATATTAACGAAGGCAACTTGCCAAATACATAATCAGAAATTTTTGTTCGTAAGATATAACTGCCTCGATATTTTTGTTTTTCGTCATAAAGTTTAATTCTTCTTATGTCTAGATATGAACTCATATCTATGCAAGTTTTATGTTTTCGTTTACGGAAATACAAAATATCAAGCAAGAAAACATTGTTGAGTAAAAAAAGTACGTCTACTGAGTCAAAAGATGACAAAATAGTGACAAAATAATGACTTATGCTGGAAAAACTTCAAGCTTATTTCAAGAATTTCAAGACTCATCCCTCACATTTTCAAGGCTCCTCTCTCAAAACCAATTATCAAAAATTTTCTCCAAAGAGTCTGAATAAAATAAGAGAATTTGAAAAAATAGGAAAACAGGAAATTCTAGCATAAATTTGTTTATAACAAGAATATTACGCATAATACCAGACTTTCCCTGTCTATTATATATGCAATAATTCGCTTTAATAGTTTAATGTTCCAAAATATTTGAACTTCCTATTTCGTACTTCCTATTTTCTATCTATATGGTTTTCTTAAGCTGGGTCTCCACCAAAAGCAAGGTTTGCTGAAACAAAAATAGAATAAAAGTTTGTCTACCGGGATGTTTGAGCAAACTTATGACGGTTGTTTGTTGCCAGCACCATGATTTCGGAAACATTTCGCTGATCGCTCGGGAGGCGGTCCGGATCAAAGTGAAAAAAGGTTGCCACTTTACTGCGCATGATCAGTCGTCGGCTCAAATGCAGAACTGGCTTGAAATTGGCAGACGATGTGCAAATGAACTTCAGGCAACGATGCTTGATAATTAACCCCTTGGTAAAAGAGAAACTGGACACATTTTTTCTGTCAACTTTTGGTGGATACACCTCTGCATATACATATCAACATGTTTCAGGTTTGGGTTTGAGTGTTTGTATGTTTGGTGTTTGCATGTTTCATGTTGTCTTGTATGCCAATTGAATACGTTTAGCATGGTGACACGATCAATGGTGACTGTGTGACAAAAATAGCATTACTTGGTAAGTAGATCACTTTTTGACTAGAATAAACATTTTTACCATGTATCGATTAGAACAAAAGTTAGAAAGGACCTTACAGTCCTTACTCTATAAACGCTCCACCGTCTCGTACGACCTCATAGTTGCCCGTATAAAAGATAAGTATATGTATAACGCATTGCGTGACTCGCTTTATTTCGGTAGTCTGGAACCAAACCTGCAATACCTCCGAGGTTCTCCGCTAACACAGAGACTCGATAAGATATGTGACAAAACTTGACGATTTTAAAACCCGCCACTCAGCAGCTAAGTACATCTCATTTTGAAAGACATGAAATTAGCATAGCTGTCATCCTATAGAGGGTTATTGTCTCCAGTGGCACAAGGGCGTTCGGTAAACGAGATCTGTCATTCCAAGTTGGAAGACCAATCTAAGGCGGACAAAATGGTTTGACAAAATAAGTCCACACAGACAGGTTTGTATGTGGAGGAAGGGTCAATCAAATAACAAGGGTTTTACCGTTGATAATGTGCGAACTGAAACATTGATACATCGTTTACAAAATCTTCGAGAATGGATGCATACAGACGTCAGTAACATTTCTTACACCACATACGTTTTGAGGTCCAAACGACGTGTGCAAACGGTATAGCTAGGTACCGATAAGTACGTGTAGTTTGGGTTTTTTGATAGACAGTTTTTGCCAGACAACGTCTTTAAACTGACCTTAACTGTAATGGTGGGAAGGGAGGAGCATTGCATTGAACTACCCAATGAAATAACTGAACGTCATGAGTGAGCATGTGTGGTTCTTCCCGTCCCGCCATTACAGTTAAGGTCAGTATAGAGACGTTGGCTGACGAAAACTGCCTATAATAGAGAGTTTGAGCCAGCCAACACTTTAACGTTAACCTTAACGTTAACGACGGGAAGGGAGGAGCCAAGGCCTTAACTATCCAATGAATATACTGAACGTCACGCGCACTCATGACGTTCATTGAGTTCATTGGGTAGTTAAGTCCGTGGCTCCTCACTTCCCGCCGTTAACGTTAAGGTTAACGTCAAGGCGTTGGCTGGCTCAAACTCTCTAATGTTAATAGAGAGATTGAACCAGATGGTATTGGAATGTCATTGTTTGCATAGGGCAGTCCTTGACATTCCAGCCGCCAGCACTGTTCCTCGTTATTGTTATCGTTTCGTTAACGTTGGCTGGCTCAATCTCTCTATTAAGACCTGAACTTGAGCGGTTAAGATACTCAGTTATAAATGAGTATCTTATATACCAAGGTTTTTATTCATAGATTTGAGAGGATTCTAAAATAATGTATCAAAAACCGTGCCATTCATGTACAGAAAAATTCTTCAATACAGAACTGTACACAGGAACCAAATCGGTTAATTGAAAAACTGAAATTATCATATTTATCTCTTGAACAATAAGTTAATGTGAAAAGTATTCCAAATGAAACTGGAAACGAAATACAGTTCTAAATTGAATTATGCAACATATTTACCATATTTAATGAATAACTGAACCAAGAGAAAATCTGTGGATAAAAAGAGCTTCAAGTTGGGAAAGATATTTTTTAAAATAAATGTATTATTAATGTCATGAACAGCATTCGAAATGTCCCCCATTTTGCGAATGAATCGACAGGTTCAATGGATCCATCTATTTATATTGGCAAACAACCCCATTGATCAAACCCTAACGTACGTGTATATGAATCTCATTTACCACAAATCTTCAGCTACTGCAAGACAAGACATACATGCACTTTAAACACTGAATACTTCAAATCAGAAAAATGAACCAAATCCACAGAGAAATAACCCCGATCTGGTAAGAAGTAGTGATAGAAAGCTTGGGATCCCTAGCGTCGAAATCCAAGAAACGTTGAATCCTTGAAAATATGGCTTAAGGGGATAATAAAGTGAGATTTCACCATTTGGAATGGGTTTAAGAATATCAAGGCATGCATCATTCTGAACTTTATTCCAAGAAAGATTCATACACTTTAGATCGAGA
Organism: Ophyiulus pilosus; assembly: GCA_033995625.1. NCBI lineage: Eukaryota > Metazoa > Arthropoda > Diplopoda > Julida > Julidae > Ophyiulus > Ophyiulus pilosus. The sequence continues at coordinate 7,100 of JAUJYV010002965.1, read as the reverse complement.
GATGGAAAACAACGAGAGTCACTTCGAGATAATTTTATTTTAGGTTTAGTTTGCAGTAGTTTTATGGTTTTTGATCTATAGAATAAAGTACATTTCAGCACACTCGCAGATAACAACAAAAAAATTCAGATATTTACATTAGCCACAAGCAACCCCGTCAACTTTAAAGACGATTTTATGGAAAGGGTTATTTTGGTTAAACATATAGACCTAGATATAACAGAAAGTTTTATACCAAGCCGATAGAATTACACAGGAACTATCGTATTCATAAATACAAAAATGTCAATACATTATATTTACTGTCCCATTAAGGCCTAAACTAGCTGCACCCATTTTAGAATTTCGAAAATCATGCAAATTATGAATGTGGAAGAAATGTAGAAGAAAAGTTGATTGTGATTCCTTATACCCTGATCACCTAATTATAATGTGACCTATATGGTTACAATTGTAAATTGAGTTTGTTATACAAGGGGGTGGGTAAATCGAAAAGTAATGCAAAACAATATTTTTTTGACGAAATATATTGCACATACGACAGGTTTTAACAAATATTCGACCTATGAACCAAGTTTATCGACATATTTCTCCTACCGGGACACTAAATTGAGTATACACACACCTCGTTCATAGAACTTTGTTTTGGGGACAGAAGTCATCCAAACCAAAGCGTTGACCTCCTAGGCATTTCTTCATTTGTCCAAAAAGATGATGGAACAAATGAAGTAACAGGATGGATGTTGGAGCACCTCTCAACCGAATTACGACATTTGCAGCATTTCTGTGAGAGCGTTTGTCTCTAAGGATACGGCACAACTTTTGCAATGTTCTAGCTTAGGTTGTGGCATTCACAGTGGTTACGGTTTGACTAAACTCCACCAAAGAGAACGACATGCATATCCCAGAACACCATCAACATAACTAGAGCATGTGCATTGTGGGACTCAGTCCACTAGGAAATTGGAATTAGTTTTTTTGGATTTATTTTTTTATTTTTTGGTAATTTAAAATAGATGTGAAGTGAGGAAGGAGCAAGGTCATAGCTTCTTTCGCTGATTGAGTGACTAAATTTCTTCGATGGATCAAACCACACCATACACCTCTAACATTTCTCTGTGGCTGTCACTCTGAGGTGCTTATTTTGTCTGCAAAAATCGGACAACACCTCACTGCTGTTCACAAGTAGAAGATGTTTCCCGCGTAGACCCATGTTTCAATTCAATAAATTACGAAATTTTACAGAGTCCATTGATGAATAATACAGTGTGATCAGACTTGTTCCTCAGCAGTTACAGCGAATCAGCAATGTTAACAACAGGCACTTGATAGCAGTAAAACGCTCACAGTGATGCATTTACTTGCAGTTGGCACCTGACAAACACCACCGTCCATCTCTCTAAACTGAATCAAAGTCGTGTCGTCAAGCGACCATACACAAGAGGGTTTTTTGATGTATCAGGTTCTCTCGGTTCCATCCATTGCTTTAATAGGCGACGACAGTGACAACAAGATCTGTTATCAAGTCTAAAAGTTCAAACAAATTCGGTTTACCTTTTTGGGAATAATGCTCATGTCTTGATCAAGTATTTAACAACGGCCAAGGCTAGCAATTGCCGTACTATATATGGTATTATAACACCTAGCTCGATCATACAATGTGGTTTTTTGACAAATCGGAAATTACGCTGAATAGGTTGCTAACCGGGTGCAGTTTCGCACACAATTCTGTTTCGAATAGTGTGTGTTCCAATTTTCTATATAAATTTCGAATTTTATCACGTCTCATTTTTTAAAATTTAAAAACCGTAAATGTGGTACGGTTTTTAACGACAAGATCGAACTGCAAAAATAAACGAATCGTGAATTAATCCGAACGCGGAATGCGACGTACCGTGTGAACGTGCAGATAGAAGAACAAGCTCCGCTAATGAATTCGGTAAAAAACCTAGTGCGGCAAATCGGCCGATACGGCCTCGTGTGAACGAGGCGTAATGTCCCGTTCAACCGAGGCCGTATGAACGTGTGAACGGCCGTGTGAACGCACAGATAGAAAAGCATGCGCCGCTGAAAAAAAACTCGGGGCGTAACACGCCGTTCACACGAGGCCGTATCAGCTGTTTAGCCGTACGAGGTTTTTTTCAGCGGCGCATACTTTTCCATCTGCGCGTTCATATGACACATCGTGTGAACGTGTATCAGCCGTATCAGGGTTAGGAATGCATGCCAGGCTGAAGACATTATTGGTGGAAGAAATCGTGGTCATGGCAGACATCTAGACGAAATAATGTGACATCTGCCCAGAAACAACCGTGTACAACCTCAGAAACCGCGGTTTGGATAGCCAATCCAGAAACCGAACCAATTAAGTTAACAACCAGCACCAGAATGCCAACACTGACCATCAACTTCAAGAATCGACCAAGAATCGAAAACGTAAACATCTCAGATACATTACATATAGTAACAAGAAGTGAAACACAACTGTTTATGAAATATTGATCATTTCACAGAAATTGAAAACATCTCAAAAAATCTAGATGTCCACAAAATAAGACGAATTAATTAAGTTTAATTTAACTGTAAACAGGATGGATCATCTAATATTGTTTCTCGCAAATTAAATTAAAAAACCAGAAAGGATTTCTAGGCAGTTATAAATTAAAAACATGGAATATTTAAATTTAAATGTAGACTTCAGAAAACTAATATTCAATTGTGTTCGTTTTAAATCATGATGGTAGTGATACTATCCATTAAGACTACAGCTGCTAAATTATAGTCTTAATTAAATCATTGATTCATTCAGTACAGCATATAAAAAACACCATAAAAAAAATATAAAGTGACCACAAAATAAGATGTAGTTTTTGCTATATTTTTAACTGGAAACATCACGCATCATTTGTTTTTCATAAACTAAATTCATAGATCATAAAAATGATATTCCCCATAATATTTAAATTTCAATTCAACTCGAAATCACAAATTATAAGCACATAACTATAGCAATAATTTAATAACACATCAAATGAAAAATAGCTTTAAGCAAAAGTGACAGTTTAATTGGTGAATGATCAACTTTGTGTATTTGAAGAAGAATCAAACTCCATGCAATTTGCTATAGGTGACTAAGCTCTTTGTCATATTTGCTCATCTCTCCGAGCAATAAACAATGTATTTGGATTGAATAGTTTGGCATTCGACAGTTTTCAATTTTATGGTTATTATAACATTAATGCATCCTCTGTTGCGTGAGAATGCTAGGCAACTCCATCGTGGTCGCAATTGGAGCAGAATCAAATATTGCATCTCTATAGTTTGTGATATTTTGAAAAATGAATGTTGAAACTGTTCAGTAAGTGCTTTCAAGAATGTAAAGGGAGGGAAGGGAATATGGAGGATACATAAGAAAACTTAGTATAACTGCAGTTGAAGTATTCAAAAAAAATTATTTTTCAAAGTTTCACATAACATGCTACTATAGAAACCACAAATTTCTTTTTGATCAATTTATAAAATGTTCATATAACTAGCAATCTAGGTATCTAAAGCAGCCACATCAAGAAATATCTGCATGCAGTATGTTATAGACATGTTTGTGAAAAAAAACATTTAAGCATAAATGTTTAAAACAAAAAACATAAGTATTAGTACACTGAAAACTGAAAATGTGCAAAAAAACACAAAAATGTGTAAAACAGTTGCGCACACTGATGTGTTGCTGCTTTGCACACTTAAATGTGTAATTGTTTGTATTTAACACATGTAGCATTTAAGTGTGAAAAGAAGCACACTGATGTGTTGCTGCTTTGCACGCTTTCAAGTAAATATTTTCTCAGAATGCCGCACACAACATAAATAAGTGCAACCAAATTTATTAAAGGGTGGACGTATTCGTCGCATATCATGCAGTATACAATTTTTTTTTTCAAAGAACCATCCCACGGCTAATTACCAGGAAATTTGACAAAATGATATTTTTTGTTTTTGTTTTTTTTTTACTTAGAATTTTTCTGATTACCAGAAATTTCCCTATACGGATAAAAAATTCCAGCATAAATTTTACATGAATTTCAAGAATAATTCCCTAAGTGAAGAATAATTTTCGAGGTGATACAAATGCAAGGAAATTCTCCTACTTTTTGCTATGTTCCAGGCTAATGAAACCCTCTAATATGGATCCGGCCTAATACGCCAACATTAAAAGAAATAAGGGCCATTCAAAAGGAATGTCCTCAAGAGGAAGGGGCACCTGTTGGCATGTGGACAGGTGAGAAAGAGGGGGAAGCCAATATGGACGTTTACTAATGATGGTATTTTTCAGGTTTTTTTTGGTTTTTCTATTTAAGTTTTAAAGATCATTGAAATGAGAAAGGTATACCAGATGAAATGTCTCCCCATTTTTATGCTGGAATCTCCCTTCGAGGTCAGGAAATTTCCGTTAATCAGAAAAATCTGGAATTTATATGACGGGCCTTTGTATGTTCCAACACATTTTCTGGGCACTATACTTTTCCACAAAAAATTAAGGACGTCTAGGGAAGGGGGAGGGGGAATCTGTGCTAAAATGGACGCCATATCTGGACAAGGGATAAGGAAGGGTCAATTTTTGATGGAATTTCGGGGACGCCCTTTTTGAATGGCCCCAAACTCTAACAAAGTACATGTGAAGAAAGAAAAAAACGGTTAAGAGTTTGATGCCGTTTAAATCAAGTTACGATTTTGTCACCAGAACAAGTAAGAAAAAATTGATTAAGCTTGTTGTCATGTCAAATGCAGCATTATACAAATGAGGTCGATTAGTAAGAGCATTCTTAGAACTAGGCAGAGGAGTAAAAATTTCAATTAGGGACGCCAGCTCGTGGCCCATGCATGACACGAGGACCCGTAAAATTAATTTCACCTAATAAAAATGCATCGATAAATCGATCCACAGCAGGGGTTGTAAGCGATTCAGTTGCAACAGTTGCATTTGATGTCGGCGAGCAAAGCTTAAGCCTCGAGAATAGGGTGACGCAAATGGTAAAAAAAGCAAATTTTGAGAACCTTAAGAAGACCGCTGACCCGATCGTAAACATAGGGCCGAGGTTTAAACTAAACTTCTGTTAAACTGTGTCATATATATTTACTAAATGTTCAAGGTTCCGGCAGCTGCTACAGCTCTCAAGCTTCCTGTTGTGCGAATATGTTATTTCGAAACTTTAAAAGCATTGCAATCAAACTTCACCCTGATTGAAAATGTACTTGTGGAGAGGTCAGAATTAAAACACGACTCACATCGAGTTTTGAACAGTGTTTTTCAATCTTTTTTCAATTCATAGAACAAAACATGACACTACAATTGTCAAGGCACACAGAAAATGTCCCGGCTTTACACCATAAGTTCTTTATTTCAACATATTGTCTCTTTTTTCTCAACGTATTAAATAAAAAATCATGTGCTCTTTGATGAAAAATTTTAAGTTTTTCTACTTAAAAAAAGCACAGCAATATGAAAAAGTATTTACGAACATTACAAGAGTTGCTCAACATGAAAATCTCTGATCAAATTTGGTTGACGTCACAACTACTGCTCAACTTTGATATAGATAAACATTGTGAACCCCATATAATAGCTGCATGTGAATCTTAGAGCTAGATTAGAACAAAGGACCATTTTTGTTACCCCTCAATATTTTCTTTTTTAAGATTTTTAATAATTATACGAACACATTTGCAAATCTAGAACCTGTCAAGAAATTCAGAAGAATAACTTAATATGACATATTTTCATTTCATAAATACATTATGCATTATTTATAAGGAATGGTTTTCGAAATTTTAATATTGCAGATGTACGTTAAATGTCTTTAATGAATACAGTGTATGCCGTAAGTAACAAATAGGAGAATTCAGTTGGTAAAGTGATTTTCACGAAAAGTGCCTATCCTGAAACATCTGAATGGCTATCGTTGGCAGCCTTTCTCACTGTCAAAACAACTTTACGCCAGATTTCAATAAAACAATACAAAAGAGCAATGCCAAGTAGCAATGTTAATTAAATTAAAATCTCCATACATAAACGCATTATTCGCATAGGTTAAATATATACAGTGTTGTCACAGCTCGTTTCCACGAATGACACGCTGCATCCCATGACGACGCTAAATAGACGAGATTAATTTTCAGAATATTTAATTACGACCATTTCATATTTAGTCATGAACAATTAGCTTATGAATTCCGACACTTTGCAATTTGCGAAGATCATGGCGTCACCTTCTCCTGTTGTGACATTTTATTTCAAAGGCTATAGGAGTATCAAGTTATCCTTTAGGAAACCTCTTCAAGATTACAGATTGTAAGTGGGGGATTCATGTAAGACACAGGCGACTTACTCTATAACAACAACTACACCGCTGTGCTTTAGCATGTTTGTAATTTGTCAAAAACACATTGGCAATTTGTCATGTTACTAGAAAAACTGACCGGATTGCGTTACAAAATCTCAGGTATCATCGTTTATAGTTAAGTTTAATGTATACAATGAGCTGACATTTCCATGACAACTTTTTTAGGGATAGGATGTTGTCTGCCCTTTAATTCTTTATATAAGAGTCCAATCGAATTTCCGCCATCTTGGATGCTCTTGGCTACAGCGTGTATCAATGTAAAGCAACATTCATTGGGTAAACGGACCATTACGATTATTACCATATAATACCAGAAACTCTTTGAGCAAATCAATATGCAACAGACTTCTAAAATTTGGATAACAATTTCCTTTGATGTTGCTTTTATAATACCGTACGTACAATGTGAATAAAAAAAAGTCACCCCAAATGATGGGGTCAGCATTGAGACAGAAATTTATGGGAATATCGCTGCACCTGTTAATGAGCGCGTAAAAATGATGCCACAGTGATACCTCGAGATACGAGTTTAATTCGTTCCGTAACCTTGCTCGTATCTCAAAGCAATTTTCACAATAGAAATTAATTGAAATGCCTTTAATCCGTTCCAGCCCCCAAAATGCACCCAATTATATAATTTGAGGAAGATAACAAGCATGCTTGGCCAATAAAACTTCAATTTGTGACGTCATGTGAAAAATATGC
>JAUJYV010002964.1:0-11149 GCA_033995625.1 Ophyiulus pilosus | reverse complement strand
AACGCCCAAAAAAAAAAAAAAAAAAAAAAAAAAAAAAAGACTGAAAAATTCAAACAACTGAGACGAAACAAAAACGTACAACTAATTGGTAAATCGAGTTAAAAAATGAGACGTTTGAGATGATAAGAAAGTTGATGAAAATCAGATCTACTTGTTGACATGAAATTAATCGGATTTCATCCCCACTATACAACAACTACAACTACTACTAAATTAAATTGGGATAAGGTTGGAAAAACACAACCTTTGATATATCAGCTATCTTATTTAGAAAATTCGTAAAATTGGGATTTAAATTTAATTACAAGAAATACCAATTTTCGTGGCTCACAATTATAAAGTTTATCCCAATTACATCATAGGAAATAAATTTAACGATAAAAACGTGTCGAGTTTTAGAAATTTCAAAAACTGCTAAACAAGTTCTTCATAAATTTAGTTTCATCACAAATTGTCCTGTAAATTTGCTGGAATTTCAAGGATTTCAAGGCCCACCGATTTTTAAATTCCCCACCCACATCAATTAGCGTACCGACTTTCCGCCAAAGGAGAGCGAAAATGATAGATTTTTCCAGGAAATTCCAGCACCGACACAAAACTCGAGCACAATTTCCCGAAATGCTAAAAATTCCAAGTACATTTCCTGACTTTCCAGGATAAGGGGAGGGAGTGAGTCGGACACCCTTAAGCATAACGCAAATATAGTTTATCACGGAAACATTTTTGATTTGAAAACATTTTCAGTTGTGCTCTGGGGCCAAAAGTATGCCTGCAATATTATTAGGATAACAATTAAGGGGCCTTTTTCTTATTAGCCAAAGCAACACTTAAGAAAGTACTCGAGTAAATACTCAAGTTCCAAACTTAGTCCCTGGAAACTCCGTTAATTTGGCGTGAATTAACGGAGTCGAGCACGTTTGCTATCACTTTCATTTATCATCGATTTGATTCAAAAGTGTCTTTTTCTATCCGTTTAATGTTCTTAGGGCCCTTTTGCATATAATTGGCAAGGATCTTAAGATTCGCGGCTAATTAATGCGAAGAGAGGGTCTCGTCTTGCCTCGTTAAAGTCGGTGGAGAAATTAGTAAAAATCGATGATATAATCAATGTTTGAAATGGTAAGTACACCTTGTCGAGTGACTGCGCACTTTTGGGCACTTTTGGGATCGAACACATAAGACGAGAAGGAGTTTTTAAACCCAAAAATGTTCAATTTTACGACTAAAACCCCCCAAACAATTAAAAACAGCCATCTTTAATGGATCTTTTAAGGCGTCCCGAGACCTGACAAGTGGAAAACAATCATCGACAAATAAAAGACTCCTTTCAAAACGTCTCCCAAAACGATCATTTTTCAAACAAATCTCTTTTGCTTCTCCAGACAGCTGAAGACAGCGAAGACAGCTGAAGAGCAGTTGCATCTTGGCCCCAAAAGAAAACTACTGCTTACATATTGACGCGCAAATAAATACCTTCTTATTCGTGACAGCGTCACTGTCAAAGTCGAAAAGGTCAACAGACAATTGACGGAATAGACTATCTTGTCAATACGGTCTCCTCCAATGTCCAACCATACATTCTGTTGGCCTCTTCAATGACTAAACATGCATTCTGCAGGTCAGTTCAAAGTTTAACCAGACATTCTGTAGGTCTCCCCAATGTCCAGCCATACATTCTGAAGGTTTATTTAATGTCCAGCCATACATTCTGTAGTCCTCCTCAATGTCCAGCCATACATTCCGCAGGTCAGTTCAACGATTAACCAAACATTCTGTAGGTCTCCCCTATGTCCAGCCATACTTTCTGTAGATTTTTTTCAATGTCCAGCCGTACATTCTGTAGGTCTCTTCAATGACTTCAATGACTCTCTTCAATACATTCTGCAGGTCAGTTCAACGTCTAACCAAACATTCTGTAGATCTCCCCAATGTCCAGCCATACATTCTGTAGATTTTTTTATGTCCAGCCATACATTCTGTAGTCCTCCTCCATGTCCAGTCATACATTCCGCAGGTCAGTTCAACGTCTAACCAAACATTCTGTAGGTCTCCTCAATGTCCAGCCATACATTCTGTAGTCCTCCTCAATGTCCAGCCGTATATTCTGTAGGTCAGTTCAATGACTAAACATACATTCTGCAGGTCAGTTCCAACGTCTAACCAAACATTCTGTAGTCCTCCTCAATGTCCAGCCGTATATTCTGTAGTCCTCCTCAATGTCCAGCCGTATATTCTGAAGGTCAGTTCAATGACTAAACATACATTCTGCAGGTCAGTTCCAACGTCTAACCAAACATTCTGAAGGTCTCCTCAATGTCCAACCATACATTCTGTAGTCCTCATCAATGTCCAGCCGTATATTCTGTAGGTCAGTTCATGTCCAGTCATACATTCTGTAGTCCTCCTCAATGTCCAGTCGTATATCCTGTAGTCCTCTTCAAAGTCCAGCCGTATATTCTGAAGGTCAGTTCAATGTCTAAACATACATTCTGCAGGTCAGTTCCAACGTCTAACCAAACATTCTGTAGTCCTCCTCAATGTCCAGTCATACATTCTGCAGGTCAGTTCAATGTCTAGCCGCACATTCTACAGCTTTCTTCCCTTCCCGCCTCTAACGTTAAGGTTAACGTTAAGGCGTTGGCTGGCTCAATCTCTCTTAATTTCTATTTCACCAGGGCCAATTCTCAGCTACTGGCGATCCTAAAAAAATGCTCTAGTCCACTCCAAGATAGGGGACCCCATCCCCCAAAATTGTGTCCCCCAAATAAGTCTGAATCTTGTCATCAGCATCAGTAGAAGTAGCAGAAGAAGAAGTAGTAGTGGATGTTACATTATTCTACGTCGTGTTCTGGCAACCGGAAGCTTTTCTTTCCGCCTCATTAGGCCCGATGTAAAACGAAAAGTAGCTTAATTTGGTGGCTCAAGAACACGGCTTTTTTTCGCGATACAAAAATTCCACCGTCAGACATCCGAATAAGGATAAGAAGAAGAAGATGACGGTGAAGAAGGTCTAGACAGACATTAAGACGTACTTCCCTATTAACCGCACCTTTCCGTCATCCGAATTCATGAGTGCAAATAAAACACACGTTGAGTGTCAAAAGCCCACAGAAAAATCACATTTACGTGTAAAAAAAAACCACTAAAAAAAAGGTCATAATCGTGGAATGACAGATCCACATGTGATAATAAATGGCTCGAAAAAATTCATTAATTAGCCCATATATGGATTTTCCACCAGGAATGTATTTTCAAAATCAACATTTTAGCCTTATTTGCCACACTTTGGGTATAGAAAAACCCAAATGTTTCTACATGACCCATACGTATTCATAAATGACCCACACGTGTTCCTAAATGATCCAGACATGTTCATAAATGACACACACATGTTCCTAAATGACCCATACATATTCCTAAATGACCCGCATATGCTCCTAAATGACCCATACACGCTCCTAAATGACCCGTACATGTTCATAAATGACCCACACACGCTCCTAAATGACCCACACATGCTCCTTAATGACCTATACACGCTCCTAGATGACCTATACATGTTCATAAATGACCCATACACGTTCCTGAATGACACACACACGTTCCTAAATGACCCACACACGCTCCTAATTGACCCGTACACGTTCCTAAATGACCCATACACGTTCCTAAATGACCCATACACGTTCCTAAATGACCAATACATGTTCATAAATGACCCACACATGTTCCTAAATGACCCTCACACGCTCCTAATTGACCCGTACACGTTCCTAAATGACCCATACACGTTCATAATTGACCCACACACGTTCATAATTTACCCATGTATGTTCCTAAATAACCCATGTATGTTCCTAAATGACCCATACACGCTCCTAGATGACCTATACACGTTCCTAAATGACCCACACACGCTTCTAAATGACCCATACATGTTCCGAAATGACCCACACACGCTCCTAAATGACCCCTACATGCTCCTAAATGACCCATACATGTTCCTAAGACCCATACATGTTCCTAAATGACCCATACATGTTCCTAAGACCCATACACGTTCCTAAACGACCCGTACACGTTCATAAACGACTCATACATGTTCATAAATGACCCATACATGTTCAAAACTCCACCATATCCTCATCATACATCACCCATGATTATCCCGACCAGGAATGTATTTCCAAAAACAAAATTTCGATATTCCACGTCCCCAAACAAACGGATTTGAAAAAACTCCATCAGCACCAAGCCCAACAAAATTCACTTTAATCTACACATTTCGAGAGTATATATTTCATCACCAATTCCGCATTATAAAATCGTGCATTTTGTATAAAAAAAAATAAATAAAAAAAAAGCAAAGCAGGATCGATTTTCCTCATTGCACCAACTTTTATTTCGATGTTGTGCCCTTTTTTTTTTTTTTTTCTTTCTCGTCAATTAAGTCTCTATTTCCATTTTATGGGGAGGTGAAGAATATCCTCAGCAATAATCTAAGCTTGATTGCAAAAATTACCCTTTTTTTTTTTGGGTCCCTCATCGCATTCAGTACGTTAGTTTTTTTTTTCTCGTTCATTTTAAATTCGATAGTAGTATGTATGGTGTGTTTGATAAAAGTAAAAGAAGGGAAGATTGAGTATATGTAGTAGTAGTAGCAGTAGTGCTGGAATCCGGATCCACGATAAAATCCATCTGTGCAGAAGGTTATACATAATTTAGCAGTCAATTCGGCACTAAAACTTGAAAGTTAGCTGATGATAGGGCCTCTCTCTTTCGTCGATGTTTCGCTGCCTGTCTTTTGCATTTTTCTCCTCTAGGGACGTTTGACTTTTAGTAAATTGAGTTGAAAACTCAACTAGTCACTACTTTCAAATCTATGTTTACACCGAGGAAATGTAGAGCGAAATAGGGGCGGCTTTTCTCTGCTTTTTTTTTTTTTTTTCAATCGCAATCTAAATATATATTATATATGAGGACGACTTGATTGATATTGCGAACATATCCTTATTGATTGAAAATTTATTCAAAAACCATTGTACTTTTATTACGATCTTACTTTAAAATTATACCTACCTCTTTAAAAATGGTCAATTTTGAATTTCTGTAAAACCAATTAGCAATGATCTCAAATAATATTTTTGACAGCGTTTTTCAACCATTGTGCCCCGAAATTTTGCGAAACGGTCGAAAATGTACTCTTTTTTATTTACTAATTTTAAATATAGAAAAAAATTATCATAAAGCTCATTTATTATCATAAAATTTGGTTGTAAACGTAATTATTCCGTGAAGAAAATTAGAAAATCTCTAAATATGAAAACGTGATTTCCCATTATTTAATATAATAAATAAATATATAAAAATGTAGATACTGCAACATATCGAAAATTGCATTAGTAAAGTATATTAATTAACACCCCAAATTTAAGAGTACATTTAATATTACATTTTCAACAGAATTTTAAGAAACCATTTAAATTTGACTGAACACATTTACGGTCATCGAAATTTGATTATTAATTACGACCACAAATTTAAAAACTCCTTACACTTTCCACATTGAATTTTTTAGAAACTAATAAATTTTGACTAAATTGAACGTTTAATTCCTACATTTGATTAAATCGGAACATTTTGTGAACATATAAAAAAGTTATTAATGATTAACAAAAATAATTTTTGTATAAAAGTTATTCAACAAGACCACGAATTTAAAAACTCGAATTAAACGACACTTCCTCAAAAATTTTATTATATGAAACCCATGTGACTAAACTTAAATCGTGCATTAATATGATTAATTTCATTAAACATAAAAATAAAATTAAACATTCAAATTTAACATTTTAATTAAAAACGTTAAAAAAAAACCCCACTGATTAAATTTTTCACGTGACTAGAAATAAAAGCCATCGAGTGGTTGTCATAAGAGTGCGAATAAAAAAAAACCCTCTAATTAGAAACTTAAGTTTTTGCAAATCGTGTTATATTTTTGCTTAGAGTTGCATTAATTTAAGTATCCATCGTTTTAATAAATCCGTCATTTAGCGTTTTGTTGCCAATCTGTTCGTCCCCATCTTTTTTTTTATTTCGTCATGAGAAGCCATTAAAATTTACGACTCGTTTTAAGAAGCTAATGATTAGTTTTACATGCCCATAAATGGTTTTGAAGTTGGCCGCGCTAAAAACTTCAATCCCAGCACAACTCGGTTAAATATGCATAAAAACATGGGCGTCATCCAACTCGATTTGCCAAATAATACGAATTTAATAATGTTCCGAGCCATAATTCCTGCGCTAAGACTGCAACTTCATTTTGCAAATATATTATAAGTGCTCCCCCACGATAGCTACTGCACTTTTTTTATATATATACGTAGAAAACTGACGGAACTCGCGTACACTTACTTCTACAGGCACTCAGCATCATTTTATGACCAATTTTTATATCTCATCTTCCCGAATTAGTTGAAATTTTCTATTCAAATCATGTTGAATACGTTTGCAATTTCTGACGCACTAGACCTAACTAACGTTTTTCATCCAACTTACCCTTCACAAAAAAAAAACCCTCCCCTCCTAAAGACAAATCTTTAATGGTTAATGCAAATTTTTTATAAGGCATAGTTTTCAACAGGCCTACAACATGTTATGCGACAGTTTTTTCGAGTTATATTACATTATATTCAGAAAAATTATGCCGGGGAGATAAAAAAAAAAAAAACTTGACATTTTTACGCACGAAACTGTATAGCTAATTAACGATTACGTGTTTCTTATAACAATAGATCTTAAAATAATATTGATGGTAAATACCGTGTGTTCGTCGTGTTGAATTAAAACTGCGACCAAAAAAACCTCAAAACATAAAACCAAATTCCGGATGACATCAAATAATAACAATCATCGACTTACCTAAAAAAAATACAAAAAACAATAATTAGTATTTAATATTATAATAAATGTATCAGAAATGACATTTTTGGCATAATTTACCACAATTTTATGCCACTTGTTTGTAAACCAAACTCGATAAATTTTTATCACTAATGTAATTTGTCACTTATTAAATTAATACTATAACATTTTGCACATAATTTGCAATTTTGTGTCACTCGTTTGCAAAACAAACTTCATTAATTTGAATCAGAAACTATTAAAATCCCATTAATAATAATAACTTTGTGTAGTTTGTTATATTTCAAACAAATACACCAAATCTTGTCATAAAATTGATAAAAAATACACGTTACAAATATGTAACAAATAGTTATCAATCAGCAATAAACGTTTATAAATTATCAGTGAGTCTCATTTTAGTACATTTTTGGTACAAATAATATAACAATTTTCGTATAATTTACAGTAATTTCATGTCATTACTACATGCAAAAATAACCTGACATACCATTACCAAAAATGTTAAAAACTAAACATTTCCCAAAGTTTTATGTCTCCAAATCATGTCGCAAACTGATTAAACTCGATAAATCTTGCACATTAATCCAATACATTATAATACTACAATTCAAACAATTTAGATAACAATTTGTACTTATCACGCAACAATCATTTATATATTTTTTTTGAAATTGTTTGAAATTCATGTTTCAAAAACATCCTCGAATGAACCACGATTACTTCGAGCACAGAACAATATTTTCAGATATTTATTAAAGATTTCCGAGTATTTACTTTCACACCAGTTATTATAGTATGAAAATCTTCATCTCGAGTTTCGATGAAACAATAGTAAAAAAAAACAAAAAAAACCCAACATTTTAAAATTGCTTTTCGTCGCCAAATTAGGCCAAGTGTGAGCTTACGTTTCGGGGGACAAAATATCGAGTAAAAGAAATATGTATAAAAAAATCCCTCGAAATCGGATTATTATTCCTTATATTTCTGAGTATATTTTCTACACTATATTTCAGGTTATAAAGAGTAGAAAAAGGAAAGAGGTATAGGTCCTCACACAAGAAAGAAACCAATTTCACGTTTATAAAACTGATAAAAAGGCACCAAAAAAAAAAAAAAAAAAAAAAGACAATATCCATGATATCACACCTCACCGACCATCTAAGTTTCACAATCCCCACTTTTATATATGCATAAGGGCCGAAAACAAAAACCTAATAAAAGCAGCCTCACGTTGATATAAAGCCCATTTAAGCAACGCCCATTTTCACGAATTTATTTTCCCATTTTATGAACCACACACACACAAAAAAGCCAACTTTTCCCAATATCAACCAAATAAATATTCGAGAAAATAGCAGTGTTATAAATGAGGAGCATCGAGAGTTATTAAATGGGCTTCAACAACAAATCCAAATATTGAATCACTGGGAGGAGCGAAATATAAAAAAAAAAAACAATCTCGAATGTGGAGCACGAAAAAAACCACACAAATTGATTAAAACTAATCAAGTTTTTATAGTTGTAGAAACTAGAGGAAATAAAATAATAATTACGAAGGTTTTTTTCGTAGTTTCAACATTAGAAAATCAAAAAAGTTAAGATATGCTTTCGAGTTGGGTCCGTTGTGACATACTGCAGTTTGACCAATCGATTAGGGCGTGTCCAATGTGAAGACGATTAACGTCTTAGGGCATATCTTCTTTCATTCCCAGACGTACAGGACAGTTATCCCCTAACTCAAACTATTTTTTGTTCTGGTACTTTGGGTTTGGTTTAAATGGACCCAGATCTAGCTTGAAATCTTCGATGCCCTAGCTACGAAGGAAAAGACATTTAGTAAAAAGGGCACCATTTTCAGGTGACCATTCAATACATTCCCTGCTCACATTTAATGGTCACCTGAAGAAAGTAAGGGCGCTTGAAGACCAGTGAGGTGACCATTCAATGCACTATTGGTCACTAGAAGAAATTATTGGACACCTCAAGAAACTATTGGGCACCTGAAGAAACTATTGGGCACCTCAAGACACAATTGGACATCTGAAGAAACTATTGGACACCTGAACAAACTATTGGGCACTTCAAGAAACTATTGGACATCTGAAGATACTATTGGACACCTCAAGAAACTATTGGACACCTCGAGAAACTATTGGACACCTCAAGAAACTATTGGACACCTGACGAAATTATTGGGCACCTCAAGAAATTATTGGGCACCTCAAGAAATTATTGGACACCTGACGAAATTATTGGACACTAGAAGAAACTATGGGACACCTCAAGAAGCTATTGTACACCTCAATAACCTATTGGACCCCTGAAGAAATAATTGGACACCTCGAGAAATTATTGGACACCTCAAGAAACTATTGGACACCTGAAGAAATTATTGGGCACCTCAAGAAATTATTGGACACCTCAAGAAACTATTGGACACCTGAAGAAATTATAGGACACCTCAAGAAATTATTGGACACCTCAAGAAACTATTGGACACCTGAAGAAACTATTGGGCACCTCAAGAAATTATTGGGCACCTGAACAAACTATTGGACACCTGACGAAATTATTGGGCACCACAAGAAACTAATGGACAGCTGAAGAAACTATTTGGTACCTGAAGAAATTATTGGGCACCTGAAGAAACTATTGGACACCTGAAGAAAAGAAGGGCATCTGAAGATCTGAGAAGACCACCAACCATTACAAAGGTCACCATTTTCAGGAGACCTTTCCTCGTCACCTGCAGTTGGAAATCACACCTGAACAAAGAAGCAAAGGACACTCTGAAGAAATGTAAAGACCACTGACCTTTACAAATTCTCATTATTGGATATAATTTCGTAAAAAAATAGCAGAGTGGACAAAAACCATACAAACCAAATACTATTATTTAACTGCTAAAGTGGCAAATAAAAAATGTTAAAAACCACTATCAAATGTCAAATATTATTTGAATCCCAAATGTTTCCGAGATTTTGCATTTGGAGTGTCACTGGTCCTTTTTTCTCAAGTCATCTCTCGACACAAACCTTTAAGAGGTGAAAATCTGACAGGAGAAATATTTTCCCACCCCCTTTTTTGCCGAAAGTTGGTCATAAAATAAGCGAGGAGGGCAAAAAAAAGGAGGAGAAAGAAATAGCATCGGAATATTAATAGCATCCATTTCCAAGAATGAAATCCCTGTTTATGCCACGTGGGAAATTTAAAAACGGAGGGGAGGAGAGTCAAAAAAAAAGGGAGAGAGAGGACGATGGTCCTTTGGTGGTGCGAGTAATGCCAAACACGTAATGTTTGTGAAAAGGCATCTTCTTCCTGATGCCGACTTCAAAAAATCCCGATTTTAAGAGTGAGTGTGTGTCTGTCCATTTCCATATTTATCATATTTGGCAAGAAGAAGATAAAATGGCGAATAGGAGGCGTGGAAAATAACAACCCAGGGGACGTTTTTGTTTTCGAGACATGTACACCTTGGACACTCAGATAAATATCATTTATTCATGGGAAAGTGATAAACGTCTACGTGTATGAGTGCGGAGATTTATCAAAACAGCCCCTCGCGTTTAGGGCTCATTCAAAAAAAGGACCCACACCAATGAGTGAGGAAGAACACTGCTCTTACTCCTACCCTTTCTCGCATTTTATTTTATTACTTGAGTAAAGATCTTGATCCAAACTCACAAAACAGCTAATGAGAACCGGATAATCTCTTCCGATTATCCGGAATCTAATTATCCGGAATTTTCCTTAATATGTACAATATAAATAAACGTAAAATCGGGAATTTGCAACGTGAATTTCAAGTACATTCCTTGATAAGGACTGGAAATTCCGTTGTATTTTGGTGTCCAACACGAATTTCAAGCATAATTCCCGACTCTTTCTCCGTGAGTGCTTATAATTTAAGTTCATGTCCTTGACTTTCCCCATTTCAAGGCGACTGGAAATCCCAGCATAATTTGATGTCCAACACGAATTTCAAGCATAATTCTCGACTTTTCCTCGGTGCTCAAAATTCAGGTAATTCCCTGACTTTCCTCATTTCGATGCGACTACAAATTCCTTGACAAGGAGTGGAAGAAATTCCAACATAAATCGGTGTTCAACATGAATTTCAAGCATAATTCCCGACTCTTCCTCGATGAGTGCTTATAATTTAAGTTCATGTCCTTGACTTTCCCCATTTCAAGGCGACTGGAAATCCCAGCATAATTTGATG
>JAUJYV010002963.1:0-11153 GCA_033995625.1 Ophyiulus pilosus | reverse complement strand
ATTGGGCAGTTAAGTTCGTGGCTCCTCCCTTCCCACCGTTAACGTTAAGGTTAACGTTAAAGCGTTGGCTGGCTCAAACTCTCTTATAACTAAGGTCACTATAGATGACTTTAACCAGTGCTGGACCTCGCCCAAATCGAGCGATAGTTGGAAAAGGGACATAAAAGACACGGATCACTCGTCCGCTACTAATCCCTTATTGACCCTTGAATCCCTAATTGACCAATTGCTTATTTTAGGAGTAATAAATTTAAATAAATACTTTTCCCCACAGATGACTTTTCGAACCTTTTTTGTTGCGCCCCGCACACAGGACCGGATGGAATGCCCGCACGTGCACGCGGCACGCGCGGGCGTTCCACGTTTGGAACGCGAGGGTTTGCGCTAAAACGAGGCTATTTAACAAAATAAAACCCCGATGAAATTACCCTCGATGTCCTCTTCGTCCATGATTTCGTAGTTTTTCCCCTCGTCGTCGTCCTCTTCGTCGCTGTCCAGAGTGTGTTTTTTGGCGGCCAGGCGCTCGACCGCCTCGGCCTCCTCGCCTTCCATCTCGCTGGCCAAGCGCTTGGACATCTTCTTTTTCTTACTTGTACGGAGACGACGTTGACCCCGATCAGGCTGCGCTCGATCGGAAACGAGGGCTTCGAAGCAGCGGGAGAATCGGGACGAATTCGTCAAGTCGTTCGCCACGAACGAAACTCCGACGAGATAAAAGACGCCATTTCACTTTCAAAAAATAAATCATTTCACCTTTTAGCTGCAACTCGGCTCGAAACGAGCCGATGGACGACCGAATCACAAGCCGACAGCCGAGTCGAACGAAGCCGACCGGCTTCTTGCATTTTGAATTTCCATGATATTTTCAAAATAAATACTTTTAAATTCCCTGACTATGTCAGTTTTTCCCTGACCACATGTAAAATACACTGATCTGTAAGTCTCTAAACGTACATTAAACGTAGAATTTCCATGAAATTTTCATATTAAGTCACTTTCCCTGACTATTCTCTGATTTCCATGACTATTCTCTGATTTGCCTGACCACATGTAAAAAACCACTGATTTCTAAGTTGAATTTCCCTGATATTTTCATATTAACTCACTTTCTCTGACTATTCTCTAATTTCCATGACTATTCTCTAATTTCCCTGGCTATTCTCCGATTTCCCTGACCACACATGTTTTTCACATGTAGTTTCATTAATTTACCCCTTGAATTTCCATGATTATTTTAAAAATAAATCCTTTTTCTCTGACTATGTAAAGTTTTTCCCTGACCACATGTAAAAAACCACTGATTTCTAAGTTAAATTTCACTGATATTTCCATATTAACTCACTTTCCCTGACTATTCTCTAATTTCCATGACTACTCTCTGATTTCCATGACTATTCTCTAATTTCCATGACTATTCTCTGATTTCCCTTACTATTCTCTGATTTCCCTGACTATTCTCTAATTTCCCTGACTATTCTCCGATTTCCCTGACCACACATGTTTTTCACATGTATTTTCATTAATTTACCCCTTGAATTTCCACGATTATTTTCAAAATAAATCCTTTTTCTCTGACCATGTCAAGTTTTTCCCTGACCACACGTAAAAACCACTGATTTCCCCTGACCTTGCACTTGAATTAGCATTAAGCCACACGCATGAACGCCACTGCTCTCCGATATTTCTCTCCAAAAATATTTTAAAATTGAATGATATTTCTCCTGGAACAAAATCACGAAGCCAGAAATCCACACAAAAAAAACCCATCTTTTTTTCTTGAAAGTTTGTTAGTGACGTTGTGCAAATTGCGACCAATGGCGAGCCGAAGCCGAGCCGTTCGCTGAATAGTCGAGGAAAGATGAAAGCAGTTGGAAAATCATTCGTTCATCAGAAATTCAGCTCGCAAACACGCTACAAAAAAGTGCCATGGACGAAAATTTAGCACAATTTGGGAATAATAACGCGTTGCACTGGGCGGATGTCGTGGTCATCGTCGCTTATTTCCTCGTCGTCCTGGCCGTTGGGCTTTGGGTAAGACGACTTTTCATTTTGTAAAACTTCGTACCTGACATGCATTTTAAAAGATCCACTTCCTAAAAACGATACAGAAAAAAAAAACGGGGCTTGTAAGTCGCAAAACGTTTGCAATTTTCAGTAAAAGTTAGGAAAATTAAGTCTTATTTACGTTTAATCCACGTCATAACCCAGGTAGCAAAGTTCGTCATTTAGACATCATTTTTGGTGGTCCAAACGACGTCATTTTTAACCCAAAAAATGACGTCTTTTTTCGTTAAAAAAGACGTTAACGTTGGATGGCTCAAACTCTACTATCAACGTTTTCATACGATAAACATAACTTTTATATTTGACCAATGCACACTTTGCAATTAAGGTCGCGTGATTTTATGGTGGGGGAATGATCAGGGCCTAGATTATTTTAATTTTATAATTAAAATAATTATTTAAATCAGCAAAAAATTGCGTGCATTTTACATTTTGAGACCAAGTTTTGTTGATCATTTTTTGGTCATAAAAATGACGTCAATTTATGGTCATTTTTTAGTCATTTTATTTGGTCATATTGTGATCATAAAAATGACGTCAATTTATGGTCATTTTATTTGGTCATTTTGTTGTCATAAAAATGACGTCAATTTTTGACCCGTAACACTTAGGACGAAATGACAAATCAGGAAAAGGAAGAGAAAGGTCCTTTTGTACCAAATCAACTGTTTTCGTCTTCATCGGCAATTATTTAAACTTTTTACGATGTTTTTAAGAACTGAGGGAAATGCCGAATGGTAGGACAGTGCTGCACTGCAGTGAAGCGACCTACAATTACACGTATTGTTTGATAACGTATTTTTCTGATATGATTTCCAGAGATGACACGTTATGCCGTATCCTCAAAGTAATATTTCACAATTTAATGGCAACATTAGCGTGAATCGGGGTGTAAAAGTTGATGTTTGAATTCCTCAATCACGCAATACGTGTAATTGCAGGTCGCTTCCCTGCAGTGCAGCACTGTGTTGCAGCGGAGCTACCATTTTGCGTTTCCCTCAGTTCCTAAAAACATCGTAAGAAGTTTAAATAATTGCAAATGAAGACGAAAACAGTTGATTTCGTACAAACGGACCATTCTCTTCCTTTTCCTAATTTGACAATTTGTCCCAAGTGTTACGGGGGATCAAAAGTTATCACGTGGATTTCCGTGAACAAACGGGCCTAGTTAAAATCTAAAACATCAGTGGATAGAGCACACAGGATTTCTTATTTAACCGCATTAACAGAATTTTCATAACTATAATAATTTAAGTAAAAAAGTGGGATGGCTAGGAGGAATTCTGCTCCATCCTGTTTATATTTCAACCGCAAATGAATGAATGAATCTTATTGTTTTGGACGATCACCTTTCTGATATGCTTCGTTATATTGAGGATAAAACGATGATCTTCTTTGATGCGATCTTTAAATTTAATAAAACATATCGAACAAATTGATAAAACATCTAAATCAATAATCGGAATTAATGAAATCGAATGGAACACCGTCGTTCCATTTTTAAAATATTTTTGGAACACATTTTCGAACGCGTGCGCGTGAAGCATGACGTCACTTCCGGCGCCTCACGTGCACCCGAATTGGAACGCAGAACAAAATGGCGTCCACTGAAGGACTTTTTATTAGTCCTAAATTCCTAAGTCCTAAAAGTCCTAAACAAGCCTTTTAAAATACAATTTGATATATTTAAGATCGATGCGATCTTTGGTTTTTATAAAACAAATGAAACAAATTGATAAAACATCTATTCATCTTAATCAATAATCGGAATTAATGTAATCGAATAGAACGTTTCAAAAATTCCATTTTTTAAATATTTTTGAAAACATTTTCGAACGCGTGCGCGTGAAGCATGACGTCACTTCCGGTGCCTCACGTGCACTCGAACTGGAACGCAGAACAAAATGGCGTCGACTGTAGGATTTTTTATTAGTCCTAAATTAAAGCCTTTTAAAATACAATTTGATATATTTAAGATTGATGCGAGGTTTGGTTTTAATAAAACAAATGAAACAAATTGATAAAACATCTATTCATCCTAATCAATAATCGGAATTAATGAAATCGAATAGAACGCCATCATTCCATTTTTTAAATATTTTTGGAACACATTTTCGAATGCGTGCGCGTGAAGCATGCGGGCGAAGGCGACGTCACTTCCGGTGCCTCACGTGCACTCGAACTGGAACGCAGAACAAAATGGCGTCCACTGTAGGACTTTTTATTAGGCCTAAATCAATGCCTTTTCAAATAACATTTGATATATTTAAGATTGAACTTATTATTGATTTCAATTTAATGTTTTATAAATAATTATGTTTAATTTTGTATATTTAAATCGATGATTTTTAAGTCTATGATGTGTAAAACTGTTGCATTTCTTGTTTGGGAGCAACGAGGATGTAATTTCAGGTTAAAGATTGCCATTTTTTGTGCTAAATTTTTAAACTTTATAACCGGATTATCGATTGGATTATAAAACGTGACATTTGCAAACCAGAAAGAAGAAAAAAATGCAGGGAATTGCCTTGACTTAATTCCACTTGTTTTGTTTTTTCACCACATAAATTAATCCTAAACATATTATTTAAACGAGTTCAGGAGAAAAAAAAATATCTAAACAATGAGTTTGTTGTAATTTATGCCGAATACTAATCTTACTTAAGATTCGACACATCTCATTGTGTTTTTATACGAAAATTAGCTGAGCAAAACAGTAATTTCATAACTTTAAAAAAACACTAAATATTCATCTATAACCAGAAACGAGGCTAAAAGATTTAAAGAGGAGAAAAAAAATACAATGAATCCTACGTACTCAAGGTATTAATTATGTGAACATCAAACATATTTGGGAGTCATCCAAACTTTAATTTCTGCAATTTTAATCATTTTATTCAGTAATTTATTATTATTAAACACGCAAAGTAAGGACCTAAGTGCTTTCGAGTCTATATAGAGATTGCAGTTGCTGCCCCTACATTGCAAACACTTCACTGCAATACACATGGACTTCTCTGCAATACATTCAAGCGTCACCGTAATCCACATAAACTTCTCTGCAATACACATAAACTTCTCTGTAATGCACATGGGCTTCACTGCAAGACACATGAACTTCTCTGCAATGCACATGGACTTCACTGCAATACACATGGACTTCACTGCACTACACATGGACTTCACTGCAATACACCTACACTTCTCTGCAATACACATGGCTTCACTGCAATACATATATGCTGCACTGCAATACACATGAACTTCACACTGTAATCCACATAAACTTCTCTGCAATGCACATGGACTTCACTGCACTACACATGGACTTCTCTGCAAAGCACATGAGCTTCACTGAAATACACCTACACTTCTCTGCAATACATATGGGCTTCACTGCAATACATATAAGCTGCACTGCAATACACATGAACTTCTCTGCAATACACCTGGGCTTCACTGTAAACCACACAAACTTCTCTGAAATACACATGGACTTCACTGCAATACACATTGGGTTCGCTGCAATACACATGAACTTCACTGTAATCCACATAAACTTCTCTGCAATACACATGGACTTCACTGCAATGCACATGGGCTTCACTGCAAGCACATTAGCTTCACTGCAATACACATGGGTTTCACTGCAATGCACATAAACTTCTCTGCAATACACATTGGGTTCGCTGCAATACACATGAACTTCACTGTAATCCACATAAACTTCTCTGCAATGCACATGGACTTCACTGCACTACACATGAACTTCACTGTAATCCACATAAACTTCCCTGCAATGCACATGGACTTCACTGCACTACACATGGACTTCACTGTAATCCACATAAACTTCTCTGCAATGCACATGGACTTCACTGCAATACACACATCTCTAACATTTAAAACATACTTCAAAATTAAGAGAAATATGTTTGTTGAACATTTCTGATACTTGAAATGTATTTATGGTGTTTTCTCATTTTTTAAATTAGGTATGAATATATATTTAGGGCGGTTTTGAAGTTAATATTTCAAGATTAAGAGAAATATTAACTTCCAAACCACCTAAAATACCTAATTTAAAAAATAAGAAATAACCATAAATACATTTAAAGCATCAGAAATTTTCAACGTTCATCCGCGGTTGCAACCGCAAATATGTTGTGATGCCAAAATTTGAATCGCTACCAAGTTTCAGAAAATAAAAAACTAAATCTATCAACTATACGGCAAGTGTTACATAGAAAAAATTAGAAATGGTCAAATTTAGTTGAATACGAATATATATGCGATACGATTGCATTTGCCAAAAAATTTGAAAAAAAATATTACTTTTTAAAACCTAGTACATCAATCAACATCCAAAAAAAATCCTATCTGCCTATTTACGAATTCATGATTCAAAGTAATCTAAACTTATGGTGGAGAGAAAAAAACTCGTAAAATCCACACCGAAGGACATTTTAGGAAACATTGATCCGCGTTAAATAAAATATGTTCAGTAACCAAAATCAACAAACATTCAAAGTGGTTTTCGTTGGAATTGAAAATGGGTGGGAGGAAATTCCTCATTCGAATGCACTTCACACTAAAGTGGACACTGTTGACCATTGTGTGGACACTGAGTTATCGCATCAGTAAATATGTCTTGTTTGCGAGCCAAGGGCTTTAATGGAGTGTTCAAGGCCACTAGAACAGTGACCAAATGCCCATTTCTCATTTTCAGTGGTTTTCTAAGCGGTGGACTTGCAAAGGGTCAGCTAACGTGCCACTGGATATTGGAGGAATGGTAGAAATGCCAAATTGAAAGCTTCACTGCAATGCACATAAGCTTTACTGGCAATACACTAAGCTTCACTGCAATGCACATAAGCATCACTGCAATACACTCAAGCTTCTTTGCAATACACATAAGCTTCACTGCAACACACTCAAGCTTCACTGCAATGTACATAAGCTTCACTGCAATACACATAAGCTTCACTGCAATGCACATAAGCTTCACTGCAATACACTTCACCGCAAACACTCAAGCTTCACTGCAATGCACTTAAGCTTCTTTGCAATACACATAAGCTTCACTGTAGCACCCTAAGCTTCACTGCAATACACTTAAGCTTCACTACAATAAACTTAAGCTTCACTACAATACACTCAAGCTTCACTGCAATGCACATAAGCTTCACTGCAAACACTTAAGCTTCATTACAATGCACTTAAGCTTCACTGCAATACACTCGAGCTTCACTGAAATGAACATAAGCTTCACTGCAATACACTTGAGCTTCACTGCAAACACTCAAGCTTCACTGCAATGCACTTAAGCTTCACTGCAATGTGCATAAGCTTCACTGTAATACACTCGAGCTTCACTGCAATGCAATAAGCTTCACTGCAATGCACTTAAGCTTCACTGCAATGTGCATAAGCTTCACTGTAATACACTCGAGCTTCACTGCAATGCAATAAGCTTCACTGCAATGTGCATATGCTTCACTGTAATACACTCGAGCTTCACCGCAATGCACATAAGCTTCACTGCAATACACTTAAGCTTCACTGCCATGCACGGAAGCTTCACTGCACTGCACTTAAGCTTCGTTGCAATACACATACACATTAATCGAGTTTAAAACATTTAGTTTCATATGAAAATTAAAGAAAATAAACCACGGAAAAGTGTTCTAGTAGCACTTAAACATTCCTCAATAAAGTGATTGATTTTCATACAGGTTTTTACACCGGTTTATATTTTCAGTCGTCCAGGAGGAGTGCAAAGGGCAGCATCAGCGGCTACTTTCTGGCCAGCAGGAACATGCACTGGATTCCGGTTAGTGGTCCATACATATGTGCCCCAAAGTTACTCCATCGTGTTGTGAGGTAACTTTGGACCAGGGCGTTTTTCGAGGGCTTAGTGGAAAAATGATATAGGAGCACGTTTGACGTTTACCATATTTTAGTGCCGTGTTTGACGTAAACTTGGGCAGCAATGTTTCCAACAGACAAGAATAATGGTTTATAATTTGATCAAAAATAAACGCAAATGTCCATCTTGAAATCCGCGAGATTAAACGCCCGCTCTCATTAGCGTCGACAATAAATTTGAAACGTGAGGGGATTAAGGTCTGAGTTGATTTATCTTTTGCTCAACTCGCGAATCACTCGATTGAACAATTTACTAAAGCGACGAATTGCGTCGTCATCGCCATGAAAAACAAGAAAAAGTTTGAAGAAATGATAAAAGAACCTTGAAAACGAACGATTCTTCAACAGATATCGATTCAATTTCAAGAAAGATTAATTGAAAGTGACGAATGGGAAGGGGAGAGAATCCCAAAGATTATCGCAAATAAAGAGGATGGACCCAACGAAATTACACTTCATTGTATAGGGAAGAGGGTGGGGAGCATTGAGACGCTTTTTAATAATACATCTTTTGCGTTGTCGTTAATTGCACTATTGATCTGAAATTGTAAAGATGTGTGGTTTAGCTCTAACTTAGACATACTCGCGATATAGAGTAATCGAATGAAAACAACTCTCAAATGGAAAACCATCTGAGAGAAGCCATTTGAGAGTAAGTCCCGAGAGTTAATCTCAAATGCACAACCTTCTGAGAGAAGTCATCGAGAGTAAGTCACGAGAGGTAGTCTCAAATTCACAACCATCTGAGAGTAAGTCACCACAATTAATCACAAAAACACAACTATTTGAGAGTGGTAATCGATAGTAAGTCACGAGAGTAAATCTGAAATGGACAACCATCGGAGAGTAGCCATCAAACGTCACGAGAATTAGTCTCAAATAGACAACCATCTGAGAGCAGTTAATCTCAAAAACACAACTATTTGAGAGGGGTAATCGAGAGTAAGTCACGAGAGTTGATCTCAAATGCACAACCATCTGAGAGAAGCCATCTGAGAGTAAATCACGAGAGTTAATCTCAAATGCACGACCATCTGAGAGCAAGTCCCGAGAGATAATCTCAAATGGACAACCATCTGAGAGTAGCCATAGAAAGTAAGTCACGAGAATTAGTCTGAAATAGACAACCATCTGAGAGTAAGTCACCACAATTTATCACAAAAATACAACTATTTGAGAGGGGTAATCGGGAGTAAGTCACGAGAGTTGATCTCAAATGGGCAAGCATCTGAGAGAAGCCATTTGAGAGTAAATCACAAGAGTTAATCTCAAATGTACAACCATCTGAGAGCAAATCACGAGAGTTAATCTCAGATTCGCAACCATCTGAGAGTAGCCATCGAAAGTAAGTCACGAGAGGTAGTCTCAAATTCACAACCATCTGAGAGTAAGTCACGAGAGTTGATCTCAAATGGGCAAGCATCTGAGAGAAGCCATTTGAGAGTAAATCACAAGAGTTAATCTCAAATGTACAACCATCTGAGAGCAAATCACGAGAGTTAATCTCAGATTCGCAACCATCTGAGAGTAGCCATCGAAAGTAAGTCACGAGAGGTAGTCTCAAATTCACAACCATCTGAGAGTAAGTCACGAGAGTAAATCTGAAATGGACAACCATCAGAGAGTAGCCATCGAGAGTAAATTACGAGAGTTCATCTCATATGTACAACCATCTAAGTGGTAAATTACGAGAGTTAATCTCCAATGTACAACTATCTGAGAGAAGCCATTTGAGAGCAAGTCACGAGAGTTCATCTCAAATCTAGAACCATCTGAGAGTAATACACGAGAGTTAGTCTTTGTAGACTGGGATTAATCAGGCGTTTGTCCACAACAGGTGGGAGCATCGCTATTCGCCAGCAACATCGGCAGCGGACATTTCGTGGGTCTTGCCGGATCTGGAGCCGCTTCCGGTATCGGGATCGCCACATTCGAATTGAACGTAAGTAAATCATACAATTATCAATCGATACATCGAATTGATCTGGATTAATACGAGGATTAATAAGGTCGGGAATCCAAATTGCCCCTTGATAAAACGACGGCGGGCAATCACTGATAACAGCGAAGCCATGCAGGGAAACCCACAGTCTAATTCTAAGGGGTAACTTTGGGCCATTCATCGTTTTTTGGACAGTGGGGGTTCCTTTGGACCCGTCATCGTTTAGGAAGAGTACGGGGTGACTGTGGGCTACTCGTTTTTGGACAGTGGGAGTGATTTTGGCCAATGACGGCCATGTTGGATCTTTAAGTGGACGTTAAACCGAACAACCGAGGTTATCGTACGATAGCGAAGCGGTAGACGATCAAAGTAAATTCTAACCTATAGATTAACATTTCCACTAAAAATAATGAAACGCATTAAAATGCCAGACGTTGTAGGCGGTGAATCAAAAACTCAGTCTTAATTAAGTTTGAAAGTCAGCGTAGTATGTAATCCCGAGAGCCATAGACTCATCTAAGATTCATGGACCGAGTCAACTTAAAAGCCCTAACTGAAAATAAGACATCAAAAGGTCGCTTTAAATGTGTACTATTTTTAGTACAGAAAAGTATTTACACCACGCATGTATAATTTAGAAATTACCGTAAAATTTGCGTGATTTTGGGCCAGATTTTGTGCGCGGCATCCCACCAAATAAGGTGTACCATAATCAATGTCAAAGGGTTGAAGCAGAGGGTCAAAAGTCACAATCAGGGCATTTTTGGTCTAAACTAATTAACTTTAAAAAAATTCGTGTGAGACCTCTGATATGGTGTAAGATATTCGTGGGATCGTGATCTTATTAGCGAAATCTCTAAAGTAACGAATTGCACGTTATGAAAACATAATCCGTATCGACACGAAAATCCTTTCGAAGACCGCATTTTGCAAAAGCTGTTTATTCTTATAGTGCTTTTTCATCGGCTCATCAATCATAGCTATTGCTAAGAAACTGTTGAAAAAATGTTTAAGATCGTCTTAGCTTTCGCACGATGCTAAAAATGCGATTTTTCTGAATACATCTCTCCTGTTAAGGATTGTCGGAAATATTTTGCGATCAAGTTATCCGAGAAGATTTTTAAATAGGTAATAAATGTAAGTTCAGTGGAACCTCGCATAACGAGCATAATTGGTTCCGGAGTCTTGCTCGTTATGCGAAACACTCGTTAAGCGAAAC
>JAUJYV010002962.1:0-11155 GCA_033995625.1 Ophyiulus pilosus | reverse complement strand
CTAATTTGGAGCTTTCGAATATATAAACTCCTAATTTGGAGCTTTCGAATATATAAACTCCTAATTTGGAGCTTTCGTCAAAAATGATGAATTCATGTTTTATAACCTAGTACTACAAGCAGACATTTAGAGACCGCTGTAAAAACTAACTGCAGGTGGCTCTCAAATAACATAAAAGAAGCAAAATTTCCAATCTATAAAGCAAATGTGTACCTTTACTATCCGGTACATGTTATTTGGTGAACAAGGCAATCGTACAAAATTGGCATCCCATTTATCATTGTAAATATCCGATAATGGTTTCGGTGGCTCATCAAAACTACCACCGACCTAAATTCAAATATTAAATATGCAAACATGAAAATTTTGATGAATTTTATAAAAATGAAATAACATAAAAGACAAATTATTAATTAACATGCAAAAACGTGAAGATCTGTGGCAAAATAGTAGTATAATTTTTGTTGACATACTTATTGACATAATAATTATCAAAAGTATATAATTTTAAAAAAGCGGATAATAACTTTATAACGGACGAATGTCAATATTTTGTGAGAATCACACAAATCATGTTTTTACATGTAAACATAAAACAGCCTGATACTGCAAAAATATCCTCAAAAATTAATCATATATGAGTTAATTAACTTACCTTGAACAGAACATGATGAGTTGGACTAGATATCAGTGGCGGTAAAGATTGTGCACATTGTGGGGTTAGTTTAAATTCGGAAATGTCGACACCCTAAAATTGCAAAATATATACGTGCATTTGAAATAATCTTAAATGCATATAACTTCGTAATTATCAGAGCATATATCAATAGTTTCATACCAAACACCTGTCCATTTTATCAACTGTGGATTCGAAAATAAGTTCCCTAGAAGCTTCTGATATAACTGCTAAAGTGATACTGCATGACATATCAATCCTCATATAGTACATATAATTGAGCGTCTATATTGAACAACATGGTGCAACCTACACCTGCATAACATTGCGAAATATCATGATAAAAACTCTTAATCATAACATATGTTGCAACAATGTATAAACAATTTTTTTATATCCGGACTATTCCGCGTTAGGCGACTGCGCAGCAGACAAACGTTCATACGGACACAATCTGCGCTTGTGGGCAACTAGAAAATAGGACATCTGGTAATCTGGGCGACTGGCAAGCCGGACAATTGCGCAAAAGTTACCAATCGTTACAACAGATGCAGCGACAGAGCGGCAAATTTAAAAATAATATCGTTTAATTTACTATTAGATATAAAAATCGCAAATATCAAAGAATGAGTGGCGTTTATACAGAGTGGACCAGAATTCCTTACCATCCCACATTTTTTTAAAATCTTATAGTTATGAAAATTCAGTTAATGCAGTTAAATAAGAAGTCCTGTGTGCTTAATTTGCTGATTCTGATGTTGTTAGATTTTAACAACAACCATTTTTTCACATAAATCTCAATAATAATTTTTGACCTGAAACAATTTGGACAAAATGTCAAATTGGGAAAAGGAAGAGAATGGTCTGTTTGTATGAAATCAACTGTTTTCGTCTTCATTGGCAATTATTTAAACTTGTTACAATGTTTTTAACAATGAGGAAAACGCCAAATGATAGCAACAGTGCTGTACTGCTGTAAAGCGACCTACAATTATATATATTGTGTGATTGAGGAATTCAAACAAACTTTTATACACTGATTCATGCTAATGTTGCCATTAACTTGGCGTTTTCCTCAGTTCTTAAAAACATTTAACAAGTTTAAATAATTTCCAATGAAGACGAAAACAGTTTATTTCATACAAACAGACTGATTTGACATTTTGTCCTAAGGGGCCCGGGTTAACAATTATTATTTGGAATTCCGTGAAAAAATGGTGGTAGTTAAAATCTAAAAACATCAGTGGATAGAGCACACATAACTTCCTATTTAACTGCACTAACAAAATTTTCATAACTATCAGGTTTAAGAAAAAAAGAGGGGTGGCTATTCTAGTCCACCCTGTGTATTTATATACGTTTATGGCCTGAATATATTCAGGTAGCTTCTCAACTATTGAATCTGATATATTTTACCAGGTTGAGCTGACGATTTAGCATCCGAGAACATGTCCATATACGCACATGTCTGGAATATGAAAGATACTGCCATATATGGCAAATAATTATATGGCGTAATATGACTCAATACGATTCTTCCTAAAACGAATAACTTGGAATTTTCTAGCACTTGATTTCGATCTTCTGTATGTAGACTTTCAAAGTTTATGGAGACCCAATCATAAGACTTCCATTGAATTCTCATTAAAATGACGCAAAAAAGGCCGAGCCAGAACTACTGAAAGAGTTTTTTTAATATGTTATATACAAAATTGTATATCTAATGTTCTAGCACAAGATAATTTCATCGCACGAAAAAATAAATGAGAAATGAAAACCGGTGTGAGGCCACCATATTTGCATACTTGAACCTGTAGAGAACATATCATGCCTAAATTATCAACTTAAATCAAACGCTTCAGAATCTATAGTGACAACAACATATCAGCTTGCACCTTGGCATCTTGTCCCATGCTGAAATGCAGAATGAAAAAATAAAACCATGCACCTGACAAGTTTCTGCATAATTTGATGTCTGGTTTCCTGAGACAAGCTATACAAAATGACAATACTGCCCAGGTGGACAAATTATAAAAGGGCCATATTATGTCTCATATATGATATTTTCCACATATCTGAAAACATGGTCATATATGGCAAAAGCAAAAATTGGTGTTCAATGTATGTTCATTTTAGATTCAATCATATCAAGAAAGCCAAAATTCGCCAAATCTTCAAAATTGCATATGGACAAGCATGATGCAAGTACCATAATATGGTAGGTCCATGGCATTATATAATTATTGGCATGTATTTACATATGTGGAAAAGTTGCAGAAATTTGACATGTCCATACATGTCTAATTTCTGATAATTTCATATATGGTATTTCTTATATACGACTCGTATAGGTTTTCCATCAAGGGATGTTGGTTAGTATGCTAATGAGTAATAATTTACCAAATACGCACAAATGTAAAATATTTCAAAAGAAACTGGGATATATAAAACCCAGATATATAAAACCATACATTCGGATGCAAAATCTAGTGTCGACTAAAGTCATAAGAAATGTACACTTCATACATGCTGTTAGAACATACATAAAAGGCGCTTACCGCCAAAAGTTAGGTCATTTTTACAGAAAATATACATTTCTTACAGTATCGCAAAATGATTAGGGTTCTTACAAATGAAAGTGAAATAAATGAAAACAGTATTGCAATTGGATAGTTTCTGTCATTAGCTTAGCTTAACAAACATAACTTATAAAATCTTATAGACACAAACATTGCATGTTGGGATTTTTGATTGAATAAAGATCCTTAAAAAGTACTGAAAAGTTATTCAGGTATTTGCAATGCATAATGATAAGTAAAAGTCCATGCCAATTTATCTACAAATCTTCATATATTGTACATTCTGGACAATTTTGTTTCAAGATATGGCATCAGAGCGTTAAACATTTTACCAAAATTGCTTAAAAGTTTCGCAAAATGCTAATAATGAGATTCTAAATTCCAATAACAAGAATAGCATTAGTTGTATGAAAAACCAAACCATTGCTGAAATATGGCATTGGCAATATCAGTTATATTCCATATACATGTATATGAGAATTGATTGAGATGTGCATCTACACATTTTCTATATAGCAACCGGAAAAAATTATGAGATAGTCATTCTTAAAATTTTTAAATTTTGGATTTAGTTCTTATGATGATTTCATGCAAGTGTTTTATATTGATTGTTGAATAGGAAATTTAATGGAAGTTTTTACTACACTAATTTTAGAAAATTAAGACACATGGAGATATACTGACTTATTGTGCACTGTATGCTTGCATGTTTGGTAGTATATGGGCATTTATTAACATTTATGAAAAAAAAAAATGTAACGTGTTCAATATTACAAATAGAGCCAAATAATATTTTTCGTCACGGGTGACGTTTCTTATATAAATATTTACCTGAATCATACCAAGTACATGCCTTATTACCATAAAATACTATCAATTTACTAAACAGAAAATAAACTGTCTTAAGTATGCAATAGCAAGCTTTGCTATGTGGTATAAGGAAAATTATATTGCATTGAGTGTTTGATGATCTGCATATGTAGATAATTCCCCAGCTTCAATTAAATTTCCAACATTTGGAAAGTCAAACAAGCTGTTGGTAAAGTTACTGAATTTGATTCATACAGTAGACACAGTGATACAGAAAATACCTGTTAGATTGCTAGATTGTTAGAATACATTGTTAGATTGAATTTTTACCAATTCAGGAGAATCACCAGGAATAGCCTACCTGGTGATTCTCCTGATTTGGTAAAAATTCAATCTAACAATGATGTCTAAGTCGCTAATGACGTAGGAGCATTCTCCTGAAATTGGATACGACCCCCCCCCCCCTACCATATGGCATTCATTGGCTTACTGTAGGGTACTGGGTTGGATTGAATTGAAAATATATTAGAGCATTCTTCATTTTAATGTTATTTCTAATTTCAATTTCTAAATTGATCGAGCTCGTAGATACAAATATCAGAAAGATCTACACTATTTTCTCTGAAAAATTGTTGCTAAAGTGCTAAAGCTAGAAATGTCTTCTTTAACATTCTTCGATGAGACTTCTTAAATGGCATACAGTATTTAGACATAAATGTTTTCATACAATGGAAAATGCTGGCATGTATGGCCAAATCTGGCAACTATATAATTATTCCACCAAGGTGAGGAGAATGATGATCTTTTTCGAATACAACTCCAGGAATATGTTCACATCCAAAATACTCTCTGTTCTTAGCATCATGCGATTTAAATAATAACGTTAAAGTATAACAACAACAAATGTATTTGCAATTTATGATATTAAGGGCAACATTTTAGTAATAGACTTCAGAAGTCCATAAAGAACTGCTAGAATGAACTTGTTTATTTTCAGTATTTTTTCTCTCTTAATTTTGCGATTGCCAGACCCCATGTTTTTTGTAGAATTTTATAATCCTCCCGACTATTTAAAAAAATAAATACATAAACGCGAGAATTGAAAACGTTAGTCAGTTCACAAAAATATCGGAGTCTGGTTCAGTTTTTAAAGATATACATGTATAACCATGTATGTCTACAAATGACCACACATCCGACTATATATATCCGTATGTATTCCATACATGCCCAATTTTTGTTCGTTTATTGATTTTTAACGTTGGCATATTTCTGCAACACAAGGGCTAAACACCATCGCTAGGGTATGGGCCTTCATCACCTACCAGGAAATTTTACCTAAGAGGGGGATTTCCATCCCCTCTCGAGGGGTATTTAACGTTCAACAATCTACATTGGACCTCGGTTTTCTCATTCGAAAGAGCCCCAATTTTTGGTATGCCCATGTATGTACACTTCAGTATTCAATACATCTACCATATTCACACTTTTTGAAATAACAAGTGTCCATGTTTTCTTCCATATATGGGCAATTTCATAAATATAAATGGACACACGCGTAAATATTCCAAAGAAACTGCCAAACATATGCTCGTATATGGAATATGACAATTGCTGCCATATAGTAAAGGGCATACAGTAATATGGCATGTAATCTCCTATACATTTTTTTTTCACCTAGGATGGTATGTGTACTACCATAATCGAATGTTTCCAAACACAAATTTAAAACATTTTGGCACCATGACTATGGTGATTTCAACATTTTACTACAGTATTACGTTACCTCACTATTATGCAGCCTCACACCAGTGCCGTCACCTTGGTACCCTCCGTTGGGCTCTTGGGATCGAGCATCTTCTCTGGCTTCTTGCCAGCAGAATGCCTATTCTTCAGGGAATCCCCATACCTCTTCGGCATTGGCGCATTGTTCAGCACCGTGCCCTTGCCGGAAGCGGCCTCCTCTGTCTTCATACTTGGAGTTATTTTGGTGAGGCTGCCTCCGGCCTTCTGACGCTGGTTCCCGTTGGCAGCCTGCAGGTTATTGGGGTAGTGGTTGGCCATGGGAGGGTTGGTCTCGGCAGCCAGGTTAACCTCCACCAGAGTGTCGATGCTGTTGATGGAGATGCCCTTGAGCAGCTTGTGTGCCGTGATGGACTTAAAGTCATCCGACTCCAGGTCGAAGCTCTTGTTGAAGCTGAGACTAGGGGTGAGACTAGGGTCAGCAGCGCCGGTGTTGCTCACCTTCTCGGGCAGGCTGCCGTTGAGCTCGCCCTCTGGTGGGATCTGGTTCATGGGCCGGATAGCCTGCGTAGGTCTGACAGCAGCGGTTACGTTTCCGGGAAGCCTGTGGACCGGCGACGATCCTGCAGAGCTAGAGTGAAGTTTGTTGATGCACTTGATGCCGGAGTGCTTGGGGGATGATACTCCCGATGCAGCCTTGCGGGGACTGGCAACCACGTTGTTCATGGCGCCCTCGCTGCCATGCACCGACCACCGGTTGTGTCGGTTGGCGGTCTTGCGCTTGGAGAGGTCGCTCCCGAAGCAGCTCCCCGTGCCGTAAACCTCTGACAGCTTGTACTCCTCGTCGTTGCGCAGTTCTGTATTCTTCACTTTAGTATCCGTGTCCATCTTATTGAGAGCGGCGGCGCTAGCGTGCAGGTTCTCGCTGTACTGGTCAGTGTTGGACACTTTGCATGGATCTCGCTGCGGAATTCCGTTGGCCGTGAGGTCAGCTCCAGCTCTGGATGAGTGCGATTTTCCGCCCTTGGAAGGCGAGCCTGACTGCGACAAAGAGGCCCTTGATGACGACACCCGTTTCGGGGACACCGGGGTTTTGGTGGTCGGGGAGAGGGATGGGCCCTCCGGGCCGTTGACGCAAGAGTGAGAGAGAATCTTGCGAGGCAGCGCGGAGGAACGCCCCGTGGGGCGCTCCATAGTCGAATCCAGGGCCGACTCTAAGGTGGAGGACCTCGAGCGATGGTTGGACTTGTCATGCTCCCTCAGGCGCGTCAGACTGTCCGTCTTGGACTGCAAAACACAAAGTGGAAAGAAGAACAGAAAAAAATGCATTAGTTTCTAGCGGCACTAGAAGTAAATGTAACATGCTAAAAAGCAAAGCTTGTTAAAGAAAGTTTACTCATGAGTAGAATGCCTAAGTGCTAAGCAGTTCAGGTCACCATACTCAAATCCAAAAATGGAACCTTACACAGTGAAAAAAATTCCGCAAAAGTTAAGGCAGCAAAGTTAACGGGATCTTGCTGTGAAATGTACGGATGCCCATAATAATAAAGGAACATTTATGTAAAAATAAAGGAACATTTATGTAAAAATAAAGGAATACCAAGTGACAATAACGAAATATCACCATCAAAATAACGGAAAAACTTCCGCAATAGTCGTGCAATTCTTCCATTTCTCTGGAAATCATTGTGGGAAACCGCAATTGGTTGTCAATATAGCAGACCCGGATATCAAACCAGGGCCTCCTGCTCGAAAGGTGGATAATATGACCACTAGTCCACCTAGTTCCAAGTGAGAGACAAGGAAAGTTCATTCATTTTGGGATAAATTTGAATGAAATTTCTTTTATCTCCAGTTTACCAAATATTTCCTTCAAATTTTACTTTACTCTATCCTGTAAATTTATGGGTTTCTTAAACTGCGGTTAAAATTAAGGACTTTTACGTATCTGACGTATAGACCTGATTTTTTAGGAATTTGGAAGGAAATTTATTGCATCTCCAGTTGTACTTATCCTGCAAAATTTACGGATTTTTTTAAACTGTGTACCGGGTGGAAATATTAAATGTCATACAAGTATATTCCATATATATGGTCCCATATAGAAATATATGTCATATTCCATGAATGTTTGAAAACAATTACGACTGGGAATAATTGCAGATATTACTTTGCAGTTCCCTTGAAAAAGCTGTTAAAAATGGCATCGCCCACGAGTCGGTATTTAGGTGATATTTTACGTCTGCAATGTTAGAATAAGCATAGTAGGAAGCACAGAAAATTTAGATGAATAGCATAAGTGGGTAGAAGCAGCAGCTAACTGCAAAGAATGAAAATAAATAGTTCAAGTATCATCTCCCATAATCTTATTGATGTGAGAAAAGAAGGAAAGAGTTCATAGATGTGTTTTTACTTAATAGGTGAATCTTAAGTGAACTTACATCAGGATTATCAGAAGATTAACAGATTCCAAACATTAAAATTTACTCAAAAAATACTTGGATATATTCAACATAACATAAAATTGCATGCAAAACAACCATGCACAAATTGTTAACAATGGCAGTATAATTGATTTGTGGCATTATTTCTACATGCAAAACTTCACAAGAATTTCAATATATATTTGTGTTAATTTTACCATGCATCAAGTGACATTTTGCAAAATCGAGCAGACAAAAACCACATGCATGATGAGGTATAGTTGAGTACCTATTGAATATCTTCAATATGTTAACATTAAGGTAAAATCTGATTTCGCAATTAAATTGGAAACATCAGGTGAGAATTCCAGAAAACATATCGCCTAGTGATAATGAACATAAATTTCGTAGTTAAATTAAGCAATATTAAAATTTAGCCGTATGGCAAACGTCCAAGACATTAAAATACGCATAGTGTCTAGTGGGTATGACCTTTTCACAAATGGCAGCAATCACGCATTACACCAATGCTTGACAGGAAAGCATGCCGATATATTCTGTTAGTGTGTACTCCAATACTAATCTGTTTCGGTTACAGGTTTTATATATGTTACCCATACTCAGTTTTGTAATGCACTAATGCTAATCTGTAACTGACATAATTTTCCTGGCAAACATTTGTGTAATGTATGATTGTTATGAGTAATTCAATGTCGCAAGAGTACGCATTGCACCAATTAATTGGGTTTCTTTGCCACATCTTTAACGACTAAAATTGTATACATCGCATAATTTATCCGCGAAATTAATGTCCAATATTACGGGAAACATGTTTTATCAAATTCTCACAAGTTGTTTCCTATTCAATTGTGAAATCAGATTTTACATAAATGTTGCCCTATTGAAGAAATTCGATAGGTGCTGAATTATGCCTCACCCTGTAAAGTAATGGATTATGATAATCTCCAATTTGTGCAGAAAGTATTATATATATGTCCAAAAAATAACATATTACCCAAGTCTCAAACTTAAGCCCGAGATAACGAGATATATCTCTAATATCTCTAATATAATCTCTAATATTATAAATTATTATCCATTTTCAGACATTAAAAAACTACCATTAAATTAGCATTAGTAAATGTCAACGTCATCTATTTTAAACAAGTTTTTGTTTACCTGCATGATTGACTTAATTCTTGCAAAACATACATGGTGCCCCAGGAGAAAAATGTCACATATTCTGGTAGGTAGTGTATCCGTCATCGTGAATAAAAACGTTCACACAAACACGTGGCATATACTACATGTAGATGTCGCTGTTATAAGTGCCAGTTGACTGTTGTGACTATTGACAGTGACATTGTCGAAGTATGTGTCAGTGTAATGCGTCTATTGGCTGTTGATTGTAATATTACAGAATTGCCAACATACGCTTAATACCTTTGAATATTAACAACGACATGTACTATTACATTGCAACATTACTGACTGTAGTAGCATTACCACAGGAGGCAAGACTACATACTAAACACATCTATTGGCAACAAAAGCGTTTTGTAAAGAACACATGTTTATATGACTTTTTTACTTATACAGTGACCGATGTTATCTACCAGAATACTGACCTTCATGGACTTCATGCCTTCATGCCAACTTTTTGTAGAACCATGTTCAGTCAAAGCAAAATGTATAAACAAAGGTCAGACTTCCCGAAATCATGCAATATCTTTGGTCAGTGATGAGATGGAAGCCGAGCACCAAAGAGAAATGCAAAGTAATGTGAATGTTTGGGTGCAAAACAAGGGCACTTTATCAAGCTATTCCAGTGACATGGTGGCCTACGAACTTTTCTGACAGGGGCTTGGGATTCTCTGGTGCAGATTAGGGCAGAAGCTTTTCAATGGTTGAATACCTGGTGACAGGTTCACAGTCACAAGCACACGGTAGGAGCAAGTCGCTGAAATTTAACCCCTTCTTTATAGAACTACAGTGCAAACCCGAGAAACATAAATCAGTCACTGGAACAGCCTGAAAATAAAGAAAAAACTGTCCATCTGACATGCGCATGCCACACACAAATGAAAACGTGGAACGGATATGACAAATCATAAATATGCTAGCACTGGCAACATTTGGCATGGCTAAGGGCATGTCCCAACGCCCTTCGGTGATCTGAGGGTTAGTTATATGCAGTATCGATCATGGATTTCGCCATTACCACCTGCTGTGACGAAGCCGAGAATGTGTGCCCTTTCGTCAAATTTCGATACAAGGAATCAGAAGACATGTC
The DNA here is from genome assembly GCA_033995625.1 of Ophyiulus pilosus. Taxonomy (NCBI): domain Eukaryota; kingdom Metazoa; phylum Arthropoda; class Diplopoda; order Julida; family Julidae; genus Ophyiulus; species Ophyiulus pilosus. The sequence continues at coordinate 631 of JAUJYV010002962.1, read as the reverse complement.
GTGGCTTTGTGTAAATAAACGTAGAGTAGACTATAAACGTCCCTTGTGACTGTGGTTGAGGTGTGTGAAATGTGAAGGGATATGATATCGATTGAAACAGAAATGGTGATCTGGAAGCAGAAGTCTTTTTATAGAAAATGTAAATGACTAGTTAGGGTCGTGAAACACTTATGATCAAAGGGCTCCCAGAGGAAATTCCTAAATGCATTATCTGTAAGCGCAGCTGCAATTAGATTTGCATACTACACAACGAAGTTTTCAAATACACTCCTAAATCCCAGCAGTAAATAATCTGCCATGAAAAAATGCATATGTACAATGTAAAAGTAAAGTTTTTATGCCATACAGATACGTATAGATATTGTACTTGTCAGATAATGAGAATGTCAGAAACCATGGGAAGGAAAACTATATTGTAATATATGCCATATCATGTCCATAAATGATGGCCATATTCCATATACAGTATGTTTAAATACTCTTACTATATGCCCATTAGGGTTATGACTTTTTTGTAACCCCATGTTCCTGTGTCCAAAAGTGTTTTCAAAAGCAATGAAAAAGGCATTAATTTGATTTAGTTTTTGAAAAAGGTCACCCCCAAACCGAAAATTCGATTTTACCATATACG
>JAUJYV010002961.1:0-11165 GCA_033995625.1 Ophyiulus pilosus | reverse complement strand
GTTGGTCAGGGAAATTTGCTTTCAAACCTGGAAAAGTCAGGGAAGTTGAAAAATTTATTTGTGGGGGTACCCTGTTAAGTCGTGTAAATGCAAATCGTCCGGTCAAGCAACGGTTTGGCGCGTCCATATATGGGTCCTCGTGAGTCGTGACCCACCTTAAGCAGCCCCCCATTTTGGCGTTAATGGCGAGCAACGGTTTAATCTAGATGACCATACAACTGTTGCGCTATATGCTAATTTGACCACTCACACGTTCTATCTATAGTGGTCAACGGCGACGACGACGACATTCCTGTCCGTTGTTTTTTTGGGTGGAGTCCGTTTTTAACTCGTTATCCGGGTTAAAAAAGAGGCCTCTGCTTATTTCTACTCGTAGATCGACTCGGCTTACTTTCAACATTTTTGGACCCCAGCTGCTTTTTTTTAATTCACGCCAAAAAACGCCTTTCAAACACTCGGAATCGAACTCGTTTTGCGAAGGGTCGATTAGACGAATTGGAGGATTTGGAGGATTTGGAGGATGACCACTCGTACTTTTAAACGCACTGTTTTTCAAAAACTCGGCGAGAAACCTGTTTTCAGCTTATGGCACGCTACAATTGTCGCGGCACACAACTTTTGCTTCCGGTGGTTTTTGTCTCTTGAAAAGTCAGGGAAAGTTGTTTTGAAAACAGAAAATGCCAGGCTTAATACCTAAAGTCGGGGAAAGTTACTTTCAAAAAATGGAAAAGTCAGGGAAAGTTGTTTTAAAAACAGAAAATGTCACGGCTTAATATACTAAAAAGTCAGGGAAAGTTATATACTTTAGAAATGGAAAGACAGGGAAAGTTGTTTTAAACGCCGAAAAAGTCTAACAAATTGTTTTAGACACTTGAAAAGTCAGGGAAAGATGTTTTAAAAAAATGGAAAAGTCAGGGAAAGTTGTCTTAGAAACTTGAAAACTTTTAAAAACTTGAAATTGTCACGGAAAAATAGAAAGTCAGGAAAAGTTGTTTTAATAACTGTATAGGAGCTTTTTGTTCGTCCTGGTGACTTTTGACCCCGGGGCGTTGGAGGCGCCCTCCCGCGGTGGGGAAACCCCTCGTTGTTGATCGAGTGCATTGCCCTCCCCCCTTTTTTTTCACCCCCTGCGAAGACGCGACGCGGGCGTGGCTTAAGGTTAACGCCCCCTTTATTCGAACTCATTAGGGCGCGCAGGTGGCGCTGGGGTTGCTAATTAAGAACGTACAAATATGTCATCAAATGGTGAATTATTACTTAATTAGGCGTAAATTAGGCCAATGACCATTAATGTGCCACTCTGCGGGCATCTCTGCTTCCGGAGGGTGCTCCAAAAAGGCACTGGCCCAAACTTACCTCACGTGGTGCTTTTTTTTGTCAAGGCACATCATTAGTGTGTTCTGGGCTTTTTTGGCACTTGGAATTTTTTTTATGTGCTGGAAAAGTCAGGGAAAGTTGTTTTAAAAACTTGAAAGGTCAGGGAAATTTTTTAATAACTTGAAAAGTCAGGAAAAGTTGTTTTAGTAGCTGTAAAGGTCAAGGAAAGTTGCTCTAATAACTGGAAAAGTCAGGGGGGAAGTGTTTTAGACACTTGAAATGTTGGAAAAAAGTCAGGGGAAAATGTCTTAGATACTTGAAATAGTGGAAAAAGTCAGGGGAAATTCTTCAGACACTCGAATTAGTGGAAAAAGTCAGGGAAAAATGTTGTAGAAACTTGAAATATTGGAAAAAGTCAGGGAAAAATGATTCAGACACTTGATATAGTGGAAAAAGTCAGGGAAAAATGTTTTAGATACTCGAATTAGTGAAAAAAGTCAGGGAAAAATGTTTTAGACACTCGAATTAGTGAAAAAAGTCAGGGAAAAATGTCTGAGACACTTGAAATTGTGGAAAAAGTCAGGGAAAATGCTTTAGATATTCGAAATAGTGGTAAAAGTTAGGGAAAAATGTTTTAGACACTGGAAATTGTGGAAAAAGTCAGGGAAAAATGTTTCAGACACTTGATATAGTGGAAAAAGTCAGGGAAAAATGTTGTAGACACTCGAATTAGTGGAAAAAGTCAGGGAAAATGTTTCAGACACTGGAAATAATGGAAAAAGTCAGGGAAAAATGATTCAGACACTCGAAATAGTGGAAAAAGTCAGGGAAAAATGTTGTAGACACTCGAATTAGTGGAAAAAGTCAAGGAAAATGTTTCAGACACTGGAAATAATGGAAAAAGTCAGGGAAAAATGATTCAGACACTCGAAATAGTGGAAAAAGTCAGGGAAAAATGTATCAGACACGCGATTTAATCGATAAAGTCAGGGAAAAATGTCTTAGACACTTGAAGGACACAAAAAACTACTTTTTTTTCAAATGTTTTCAACGTTTTATTATTATTTAACTATCGATATAATACACATATACAAAATGTTGCCAATGTTTTGAATATTTTGAAAAAAATGTACAAACAATTCGATAAGGAAGGAATTTTAGTAGCAAAAGACTTTTTAAAATTGAGACCCGCGAGCCAATCAACGCGTTTTCAGCATCCGTTTGAGCGCTCGCTACATAGATGGCGCTGATTGATATTCTTTATTAAACGCGCCCACGCGAGGCCCATATAAGGGACCCATTTGTCGGAAAAGCGCGATTCCATTAGCGAACCTCGTTCGTTATCAGCGCCATCTGTGGTCGTTTTGCGAGCATTAAAATCTATTTGTCTTATCGATTTATTTAGGAATGCAGTTTGGGCAAAAAGCGCTTTTTTTCAAGCGTTAATTAAATGATTATCACAACGCGCTTTTAGCAAATCGTACGTTTTTATAAGACATGAAATTGCACTTTAAAACACTTTTTAACTAGTTTTTAACTAGGGCTAAACCTTAAACGATGATGAAAGTAGTTAGCGATTTTATTACCGAAATCACTTTAAGTTATTAAAAAGAGATTTTAAGCGATTTCTTCGCTAAATGGTTCGTTTTGCGCAATCGTAAAATGTGGATACGTTTTTTGGGGGGGCCAGCTCGCCAAATACGAGTTTTGAGAGCGGCTCTCGAGAGCTGCATTATAGAGCCGAAAATGTAGCGCCATACGGTTTTGAGAGTGCTCGCGAGAGCATTTATGACGAGGTGCTCGCCGTGTACTCGAACAACTCAAAATGGACGAGCACGTGAGAGTAGCCATCGCCAGGAAGTCACGAGAGTTAATCTCAGATGGACAACCGTCTGAGAGTGGCAATCGAGAGTTCATCTCACATGCACAACCATCAGAGAGTAGCTATCGCGAGTAAGTCTCGAGAGTTAAACTCAAATGGACAACCACCATCTGAGAGTAGAAATCGCCAGGAAGTCACGAGAGTTAATCTCGAATGAATAACCACCGTCTGAGAGCAAGTCACGAGATTTGATCTCAGATGGACGACTGTGTGAGAATAACCATCGCGAGTAAGTCTCGAGAGTAAGTCTAGAGAGTTATTCTCAAATGGGTCACCATCTGAGAGTAGCCATCGAGAGTTAATCTCAAATGGACGTGCATGTGAGAGTGGCAATCGCGAGTAAGTCACGAAAGTCAATTTCAAGTGGACATCATCTGATAGTGGCAATCGAGAGTAAGTCTCGAGAGTTAATCCCAAATGTACAACCGTCTGAGAGCAGCCATCGAGAGTAAGTTTCGAAAGTTAATCTCAGATGGACGAGCATGTAGAGTAGCAATCGCGATTAAGTCTCGAGAGTTATTCTCAAATGGACAACCATCTGAGAGTAGCCATCTGAGAGCAAGTCACGAGAGTTAATCTCAAATGGACAACCATCTGAGAGTAGCAATCGCCAGGAAGTCACGAAAGTCAATTTCAAATGGACATCATCTGATAGTGGCAATCGAGAGTAAGTCTCGAGAGTTAATCTCAAATGAACAACTATCAGAGAGTAAGTCGCGAAAGTTAATCTCAAATGGACAGCCATCTGAGAGTAGCCATAGAGAGTTAATCTCAGATGGACGAGCGTGTTGAAAATAGCCATCGAGAGTAAGTCTCGAGAGTTAATCTCAAATGGACAACCGTCTGAGAGTAGCCGTCGCTATTAAGTCTCGAGAGTTAATCTCAGATGGACAAGTGTTTGAAAATAGCCATCGAGAGCTATCTCAAATGGACAACCATCGGAGAGTAGCAATCGCGAGTAAGCCACGAAAGTCAATTTCAAGTGGACATCATCTGAGAGCAGCCATCGAGAGTAAGTTTCGAAAGTTAATCTCAAATGGACAGCCATCTGAGAGTAGCCATAGAGAGTTAATCTCAAATGGACAAGCACGTGAGAGTGGCCATCGCCAGGATGTCACGAGAGTAAATTTCAAACGTGAGAGTTAATGTGCAACGGAGAGTCTTTCCGAGAGTAGCCACCTGAACACCAAAAGCAAAATGCGAGGACGAGCGGCTTTTCCGAGTTAATTGAAATTGTGTTTCGTGTTTCCCAAATTGTTCGTCCAAATTGAAAATGTTTGCTTTTTTTACGCTGACCTTTTTTTTTTCAACCCCAATTTTCATTGGAAATTGAACAATTTGTGTTCAATTTTGGACGTAATAATTGAATTCGCTCGTTCGCTCCATCTCCTGGACGAAGGCCACCTTTTGCATTTATTAGAAATAAATGCCAGAAAAGCCTCGATTGAATTTAATCCCGGCCACGTGATGGCGGAATTGAAAGGATGACGTCACGGACGGCGCGCGGCTCAACAATAGGATGACGTCGACGCGCAATTTCCTCTTCTTCCTTCATTTTATTACATTTCAAATGTTTAGTGAATTAGGAAAACACGCCTTTTGTCTACTTTTCACGACGGCTTTTTAAAATATTCTACAGCCTTTTTGCATTAGAGAGATTAGAGAGTTTGAGCCAGCCAACGCTTTAACGTTAACCTTAACGTTAGAGGCGGAAAGGGAGGAGCCACGCATCGAACTACCCAATGAACGAACCGAACGTCATCGGTGCGTATGCGTGGTCTTCCCTACCCGCCATTAAAGTTAAGGTAGGTACAAAGTCGTTGGCACGCTCAAACTGTCTACTGACGTCATAATCGTATAGCATTTCCATTAATAATGACGTCATAATCGTATTAGACAGTTTGAGCGTGCCGACGTCTTCTTTATACATACCTTAACTTTAACGGCGGGAAAGGAGGAGCCACGGACTGAACTACTCGATGAAATGACTGAACGTAATAGTGCGCATGCGTGTTTCTTCCCTTCCCGCCATTAAAGTTAAGGTAAGTCCAAAGACGTTGGCACGCTCAAACTGTCTATTGACTGCGATGCTCGAGGAAAATGACGTCAGACCCTATAAAATAACGTCAGTTTAGGAAAGATAAGAGTTTGAGCCAACCGACGATAACAATAACGAAAAACAGCGCTTGCGGCCCGGAATGTCAAGGACTATCCTATGCGAACCATGGCATTCCAATGACATTCCGGGCCGCCAGAACTGTTTCTCTTTATCGTTTCGTTAACGTTGGCTAGCTCAAACTCTCTAATAGACAGTTTTCGCGTGCCAACGTCTTTAAGGGAGGAGCCACGCATTGAACTACCCAATGAGCGAACTGAACGTCATGGGTGCGCATGCGTGCTTCTTCCCTTCCCGTCGCTAGCGTTAACGTTAAGGTAAGACGGCAAACGTCTTTATACTGACCTTAACTTTAATGGTCTTTAATGATGCCATATGGACCATCTCAGTTTCGGGTCCTAATTATTGGACACTTCCTAAAAAGGCACCACAAACTGGCCCAAAGTATCCACGTTTTAACGTTGCGTAAATCGTGACGTAGATCACGTGATCACGTCATAATGCGCTACAAATCAACCGTATTAGAGAGTTTGAGCCAGCCAACGCCTTAACGTTAACCTTAACGTTAACGTGGGGAAGGGAGGAGCCACGGATTTAACTATCCAATTAATTAACCGTACGTCATGCACACGCATGACATTCATTGGGTAGTTAAGACCGTGGCTCCTCCCGTCCCCACGTTAACGTTAAGGTTAACGTTAAAGCGTGGGCTGGCTCAAACTCTCCATTGATTAAAATTAAACACGTGATGACTTTATGAACACTATCAAAAATGGTAGCATTTTTCTAGTGATTTATTATTTAACTTGGTCGCGTTATTGTATAATACAGTGTGTAGTTAATCCGGCGTTAGTAATACAATCGATAATTAAACTCCCCCGATTAAAGTGATTAGTTAACGACTCGTTAATTGCGCGTTTAAACCATGTTTTTTTTTTGTACAAATACAAACACAATTCGAAACACTTAACTTTTCATTAAACTCCGTGCGTTGGTGGGATTAATCGACGATTAAAGACGTTTAACATCCCGACTTAACCGGCCGATTAAATATTTAACCACGCGTTGAAAATAACGAAGCCAAAAAAACAAACAAAAATATATAACAAAATAGGGCTTCGACAAACTTAATTAACACCTAATTAAATAAGCTTAATTAACACTATTTACAATCCTCGCATTCCTGATTTTAATCGACGATTAATTTCTTAATTAATCCGTTCAAATTAATCCGTCCACAATTTACATTTTTTCTCCACTTCATACAGCGCCATCTAGCGGCGGTAAAACATAATAAAAAAACAAGAAAACCATTGTTATGATGGGAAGGAATGTATAACAGTATATATATATCCCAAAGGACCTTAATGTCAACACTGGCGAAATGTCCACGTATAATGGGCCATTTATGGAACATCATGTCCCAAAACTTAACTAGATATGTTTGCAAACATATGGCAAACGTGTTTGAAAAAAAACAACGTGTATATGGCCCTAAATAGGGAGGAAAATAGGGAACACAGATGTGTAAGGGCACCTACGTATTGGGACCCATGGTCTCCCACCAGATATGGACCTCCTACCTGGGGGTTGTTGTTTCTCGTTTTGAGGCGTAACATTTTCGCACAATGAGCGAATTCGTCCTTGTGTTTGGCAGGTCATTGACATGTTTTTTTTTTATATAAAACTTTAACTCATTCTTTTATCTAAAATAATAATAATAACAATTACTATCATCATCGTCGTCGTCATCGTGATGCTGCTAAATAAATTTGGCAACAATCCCAAAACTCGGCTTAATTCTTGCCCCATATTTCGGTTTTTTTGTCTGTAAAATGACAGAATTTTATAAAATTTTTTTAATGCGAAACAAGTCTTAAATAAAATCTGTGCAGGCAACGCTGCATAGCACGAGTGTATGGCGGGAAAGCTAGCTTTTTATGCGTTATGCCATAATACTGTATTAATACAGATCTCTTCCCTGCAATACAGTGGGGTAATGCAGGGAAAACAACATTAGCCACCCCCTGCATGTGTGCAATACGGCATAGCACGAGTGCAATGCAGGAAAGCTAGCTTTGCCCCCCATTATTCTGTGGTGAGTTGGATAGTTTCCCTGCAGTGCATCGGTGTAATGCGGGGAAGTCGTCAACTTGCCCCTTTAAGTTTGCAACGGTGCATAGCAGAGATGCAATGCAGGAAAGCTAGCTTTTTCCCATTATTCTGTGCTGAGTTGGATAGTTTCCCTGCAGTGCATTGGTGTATTGCAGGGAAGACGTCAACTTGCCCCTTTAAATTTGCAACAGTGCATAGCACGAATGCAATGCAGGAAAGCAAGATTTCCCCCCCATTATTCTGTGTTAAGTGGTTGGTTTCACTGCAGTGCATCGGTGCAATGCAGGAAAGCTAGCTTTTCCCCATTATCCTGTGTTGAGTTTAACATGGATAGTTTCCCTGCAATGCATCGGTGTAATGCAGGGAAGTCGTCAACTTGCCCCTTTAAGTTTGCAACAGTGCATAGCACGAATGCAAGGCAGGAAAGCAAGATTTTCCCCCATTATTCTCTGTGTTAAGTGGTTGGTTTCACTGCAGTGCATCGGTGCAATGCAGGAAAGCTAGCTTTTCCCCATTGTCCTGTGTTGAGTTTAACATGGATAGTTTCCCTGTGATGCATTGGTGTAATGCAGGGAAGTCGTCAACTTGCCCCTTTAAGTTTGCAACAATGCATAGCACGAATGCAATGCAGGAAAGCTAACTTTTCCCCCATTATTCTCTGTGTTAAGTGGTTGGTTTCACTGCAGTGCATCGGTGCAATGCAGGAAAGCTAGCTTTCCCCCATCATTCTGTGTTGAGTTTAACATGGATAGTTTCCCTGCAATGCATCGGTGTAATGCGGGGAAGTCGTCAACTTGCCCCTTTAAGTTTGCAACAGTGCATAGCACGAATGCAATGCAGGAAAGCTATCCTTCCCCCCCATTATTCTGTGTTAAGTGGTTGGCTTCACTGCAATGCATCAGTGTAATGCAGAAAAAACGTCAATTTGCCCCTTAAGTTTGCAACTGTGCATAGCACAGATGCAATGCAGGAAAGCTAGCTTTTTGCGTATTGCCATAATACTATAATAATACAGATGTCTTCCCTGCAATACAGCGGTGTAATGCAGGGAAAACATCCACCCCCTTCATGTATGCAATACCGCATAGCACGAATGCAATGCAGGAAAGTTCGCTATCTTAATTACAGTACCAAATATACATGTAAGTGAGCTTTCCTGTCATTCACTGGTGCACTGCAAGGTTGCCCACGGACAAGTACCCAAATGTATAACTTATTATATCAAATGCATCAATTATACCAATTTGACTAGGCCCCATGTCGTTCTATTTCAACTTTATGCCCTACCTTCAACAGTCCATATCTAAATTGGGTTAGGTCACTATTCGTTAAAGTTACGTCTTTACCGTACGTAGGAAATCTCCGTTACGGTACGTGTCACACTCGTAGGCAAAGCCGTGTCACGACCAAAATACTTCGATCGATCGTCACACGCGCACACCGTCTCGGCCCACGGCCCTTTCTTTGGAATGGTTATAAACGCGGAGGCCCGAGTACGTTTTCCTAGAAGTAGCAATGGGCTTTTACAGTAAGCGGGAACCATCCTTGTGGAAGATATGCCAAGCACAGGCAATTGAGCACCTTAAGAAGGCCTAGGACCGAAACCTGGTGAGGATTGGATAAGTATTTGGTCGTGACATCACCGCCCACTTGAAGATGGATTGAGTTCACCAGTGTTGACTTAAAGGCCCCTTGAGGGTTGTTTAGGATCTCTTTCGAAGTTTGGTGGCGCCATGCTCCCCAGACGCCCAGACGGCGCCAGACATTTCCTGGCGCCAGTCTCCCCAGACGGTGCCAAACATTTGCCGGCGCCATGCACCCCAGACGGCCCCAAACTTTTCCTGGCGCCGGTCTCCCCAGACGGCGCCAGACGTTTGCTGGCGCCGGTCTCCCCAGACGGCCCCAAACTTTTCCTGCCGCCAGTCTCTCCAAGCGGCGCCAGACATTTCCTGCCGCCAGTCTCCCCAGCCGGCGCCAAACTTCCCAGACGGCGCCGGTCTTAGCACAGGGGCTGCAGGCTGTAGAGGGACTCGTATTTGGGGACCGGTATCTTGGATTCCCGGTCCGGGTGATTGTCCTTACGCGGAGAAATCTTAAGGCATCGCATCTGGGGCAGCGACAGCAGCGCCGCGTCGCATCCCATGTCGCTGCCGGAATCGGGCGACGGCGGCGTCGACGAACGGCGGTGGTTGTGGTGACCGTTCGTAGTCGCCGTCGCCTCCACCGCCACCGGCTTAGTCCTCTTACTTCCGACAACGGCAACGACGGCGTTGGCGGCGACAGCGGTTGGACCGCCGCCGCCGGAGTTCAAGATGCTCTGTATCCTGTCCACCTTCTCGCTGGAGTCCAGCTCGCTGTTGTTGATGATCTCTTGGATGGTCAGCACCTCCTTGCTGGGCGACGTCTGCAGGGATCTCAGCCCTCCTCCGTAGCCGGAGGACGATGCCGTAGAGCGTCCCCTGGGCGACGGCGAGGCCATTCTTCCTCCTCCGCCGGAGAAGGTGTCCGGTCCGATCGTGGGCCGCGAAGGTCTTCCCCGGAACGACCACGTGTTGCTGCTGTTCCGGCCGGCCACGGCGGCTTCCGGCGCTCTCGGCGTGCGGTACGAGTGCCGGCTGGCGACGTTGCGGCGCAGTTCCAGAAGCGGGCGCTCGCCGCCGTCGTTGGATCGGCTGCGCTGCATTCTGCCGTTGGCCATCGCCGGAATCGTCATCGGCTGCTGGTGGTGGTGGTGGTGATGCTGCTGCGGCGCCTCTTCGCCGGACGACCGTCGGCGGCGGTCGGTGATGCCGTTGCTCAGCAACTTGTTGGGTCTGACCGGTGTCGGACCGTCGTGTTGGCAGCAGGGGAGGAGGTGGGGCGAGGCTCCCCGGTAGCCCTCGTCCGACTGCTCGGACCCGCTGTCGCCACCGCCGTAGGACAGACGGCAGGCGGGGCCACCGTCGCTGCCGTGCGGCGGCTGTTGGACGACCATCAGCGCGGAGTTCCTCGGCGACGGCGTGGTGGCGGCGCTGTTGGCGTTGGACGATGCGGTCTTTGCTCCGACACCACCGCCGTCCGAGGCCAGAGATCCGGTGGACAACTTGTGCGAGGACGAGGACGTGGAAGAGGTGGAAGCGCGGCGCTGGCGTGGCGGCGAACCGTTGCTCAGGTTCAGGCTCATGTTGGGCGAGGTGGAGCGCTGTGGCTGCGGCTGCTGCCGCCCGGTGGCTGCGGACAGGAACGGAGACGGATGTGCCGGCTGGCTCACCGGAGACCTGCAAGGATTTAAAGTTGGCGTTATTCGAGAAGCTGTGTATGGATAGGGATGTTGCGGTATGCCTTAGTCGCCTTTGGGCCCTTAAACCTCAGTAAGGGCTAACTTAAGGCGTTCTTCGGAACTAGGGTCCAGTCAGTCTATCGTCCTTTCTGTCACCTGAATCTAACTCTGTTGGCCCTGTAGACCCTCTACGGGATCAACTTGCAACCGGTTGGGCCCTTAAACCCCAGTAAGGGCTAACTTGAGGCGTTCTTTGGAACTGGTGTCCAGTCAGTCTATCGTCCTTTCTGTCACCTGAATCTAACTCGGTTGGCCCTTTAGACCCTCTACGGGATCAACTTGCAACCGGTTGGGGCCTTTTAGCCTTTGGGCCCTTAAACCTCAGTAAGGGCTAACTTAAGGCGTTCTTTGGAACTGGTGTCCAGTCAGTCTATCGTCCTTTCTGTCACCTGAATCTAACTCGGTTGGCCCTTTAG
>JAUJYV010002960.1:0-11166 GCA_033995625.1 Ophyiulus pilosus | reverse complement strand
ACACGAAATTGGCACGTTTTTAACGGTCGAATTAAAAGTGTAAATTAGTTCTCACCTGTCAATGTTTTACAGAAAAACGTACTACTTGAGCCATTCTTCCAGACTAAGATCGCACATTCTTACGCCTGGAGAAATGCTGGCTTCCTTGTAAACAAATAGCCACTGACGTGCCACCCTGTTTTTATCCGAAACTGGGAATGTTGTCTTGTATAATCGCGGGATGGCGCCACTAACGAAGCATTAAAGCCCGGCAAATACAAAAATAATATTCAATACAAAATGTCTCCGGGTTATGTACAACTTTTGTAAATATTTACGTTAAAAATTCTCCGCAGTTAATTTTATAACTTAAGGTTAAGTTGAAAATAATTTGAACGATCTGGCGTGAAATGAAGCATGCAATTTCCAGAATTGGAATTGAATTTTTGAATGGAAGATTAAGCACTTCGAATAATGATACGAGGAAGAGATACTGTATCGATTAGAATTGATACATGTTACCAATACCAACCACAAGCATACATTATAAAATAGCAAGACACCTTATCGGAGACTTATCTTCAATTCAACGAGATTATGTCGATTGAAATGTTTCGTCGAGCTGAAAAGACGTTTTTTTGGGTCAAACGTTAGGCAGATGGTTGCTTATAACAATGGAAGATCCAAATATTTCAGGTAAATTGAAAATAGCTAAAGTAATGCATATATTTTCTAAGAGGATTGAAAAGTGACCGACATTTACTTTTATGATTTTTAATTTAAGTTGGTTTAGAAGGCGAGATGGATAACGTTGAGTTTGTTGAGTCAGCTCAACAAAACTCGAACCAAATCATTTCTGCTCATTACGAAGAAACAAATTTAGATAGCGAACATGCCATTGAAGATATTGTAAGTATCATTTTGGTTCATGTTAACCATCGATATAATGAACCGATAATGTTTAGGGTAACTAAACTTTGGGCATGAAACCCTGAATTTGTATTTGTTTTTAAAACACAAATTCTAAACCAATTATAGAAGTGCTTACAAACTACTGCATTTATTCTGGTTTTATTTATTATTTTCCCAATTCAATGCAGTTGTAATGCAGTATTCTCATAACATCCGGTAAACAATTAATTTTCGACCAAAGATAAACTAGTAACAGCCTTGAATTCTGTTAGAATACCCCGTATTTGTCATGGTCAATGTATTTTGATCCGAATCTTCTGATTGTGGGTTGATTAATAGATGTTTGTATCATATCTAGTGATAAAGGTTAGATATTTATCATTTATAACTTTACTGATATGCAAATATATGGCACACACACAAAAAAAATTATCCTTTTTATAAATACTTTGTGCCAACATAATAGGCTCGAAGGTTATTTTTTTTATACCATAATTCCCATAAATCGACCCTTGACACTCGACAAATATGAATGTATACGGTATGATAATTGATATGGGTTGCATAATGTTTTTTGAAACAGGTTGTTAATAGTCTACATTATTTGGGAAGTTGCTTTGATTGGTACAGTCTGCTTGGAAAGCATTCACTAATTCTATGTCTAACAGAAACATCACGTCCTCTTTCAGGAACGTCTAAGCGAAAGTCATACATTTGTAGATTTGACCAAACAAACTACAATCACAAAGTCAAAACGTATCATAGAATCTACGGGAAGCTGTAAGCAGCAGGTAGTTTTCATCAAGTTGAAATTGAAATAGAAATTTAGCAACAACATCCTAAGAACAGTTTATCAACAGGTAAAAGAGGACGATGCCGAACTGAGAAAATTACTGGAAGAACTTCGAAAGAAAGTCAACGACTTCGAAAAAAGTACGCGAGAAAACCGAACGGTAGAGAAACTTGGCAATCAACTGGCGTTGCTCGAAGACAAGTTGAACAGAGAAATTGCAGCCAAAAAAGAAATTGAGAAAAGGCTTCTTGATCAGACGAAGAGGAAAGGCGACTTGGTCAAGCAAGAGTTGCTGCGACAAATAACCGAGCAGATGAACCAACATATGGACAAGAAGATCAAGGAGTCTGAAATGAAGGTGTCCAAGCAGGCGTCAGTAAACTTGGAAAAATTGAAGCAGGAGGTACTGAAAGTGGTGAGCAGTGATGTAAACAAGCAGTTGGAGAGGCAGGGCCAGGAATCCAGGAAAAAGATTGCCGAACAACTCGTATTGAAGACCGATGCTGAAATACAGAAACTGGCTACGAAGACCACGGATCGTTTGGACAAGCAGTTGGTGGACATGGAGAAAATGTTAGTGGATAAATTCAAGTGCAGGCCAAATTTAAAAATGCAATCACCACAGGTCAGCCAGCAAACCGAGAAGAAAATCTACAAGACCCTGGTGAAAACCACCAGTGATGCGAGCAGGAAGACTCAACTCGCTAAAGGACACACCAAGAAAATCCAAAGTGTCCAAGCCGAACACAAGGAGATTCACTCTGACACCGACAAGCAGATTCACGAGGGTCAACAAACCGAGATTTCGAAACAGTTTGAGGAGAAGACTGTTCATCAGATGGGCGATGTCACCGATAGTCAGAAACCAGAGAGGGTCGTCAAGATGTCAAAAGAATTGGCGACGCACGTTGAAAGACAGGGCATGGAAGTGCAAAGTAAAGTACTTGCAGAATTGCAGACAAAGTGTAAAGACTTGAGCGTCCGAATGGAAAGGCAGGTTCTGGAGCAGGTGATTCAAGCAGTCGAAAGGCAGGCGCAAGGGTTACAGAAGCAGTGTGATGCTCTCGTCAGTGAGCAGATCAAGAAAGAAATGTCCGAAATGAAGAATTTTGTCGTGAAAAGCATGGGCACAGAAATGGGAAAGCAAGTTGCCGAACTGCAGAAGACGTTTGCAAAAGAGCTCAAAACCCAGAAACAGCAACTGGAGCAGTCTAACCAGCAGTTCACCAATCAGCTGTGCAATGCTCAAGAGAGTGCTTGCGTCGAATTGAAGAAGACTGCCGAACGAGACAAGGAAGAACTAATGAAGGTTGTCGAGGCAAAATCTAGTTTGCATTATAAAAACAACACGGCAGAGTTCCAGAAGAGGATGATAGAGGAGCTGAAAATATACAAGCAAGAGTTGCTCACTGCCAGTCAGAAAAACGGAGCGCAATTGCAAGAGTTGCTCGACAACGCCAACAAGCAATTGAGTAAGAAAAACGAAGCGGACAAGGATAAGTTGATTCGAAACGTGGACGAAAGAGTCGTCCAGCAGTCCAAGGTGAACGAGAACGAGCTGCAGAAGAGGATCGCTAAAGAGCTGAAACTCCAGAAACTGGAACTTGTGCAGGAAAACCAGCAGTTCACAGCGCAACTGCATGACTACCAAGAGAACGCGCTGAAGCAGGTCAACAAAAAAGTGGAAGTGGACAAGGAAAAGTGGATGAAGTATTTCGAAGATAGATTGAATCAACAAATGAAGTCCCACCTGAATGTTCTCAGCAAGCAAATGCTTCTGGAGAAGCAGGAGCTGCTTCAAGCCAACCAGCACTCGGTAAACCAATTGATGGGATTACAAGAAATGAGCACCAACAAGTTTGGCAAGAAATTAGAGTCCCAGAAACAAGGATTGCTCTCAGACTTCAAGAGCCAGTTGTTCGAAGAGTTTGAATTGAGGTTAACTTCGTTTAAAAATGAAGCATGCCCACGGCCACAGGAAGATGTGACTGCCGTACGCAAAGACCTCATGCAATACGTAGACAAGCGAGTGCAAGAGATCAATTTTGAGAGAAATCAAGATGCAGATGAGGAGACTACAAGGGCCGATGGGGTGATTAGGAATGGGGCTGTATCTACAATGGTTCTGGATCACGAGGATTTCAAGCGGGAGATAGTTTCAGAGATTGAGACCAATCTGTTCGAGAAGCTCCGCAATTCTGACTACGCGGCTAACGGGAACTCTGTCGTCGGCGAGGACAATGTTGACTCTGGAGAAAATTCGAGCAATGGCCTGCCTGGAGTCATGAGCCATTTCGAACATTTCGAGGCGATGCAGAGGAAAATTTTTAACAAACAGTTTGGCAGTATAGTGAACGAAGCCCATACGAAAATCATGGCCGTGGTGAACGAGCTGTCGGGTCCAAAGCACGATGAAATGATGGCCGCAGTCACTTTGCGAGTGAATGGACAGCTCGTTGACATGCAAAATACGCTCTTGAGTCACATCGACGCAGAAATTCGAAATCAGATGCACGGAGTTCTGAAGTGTATCGGAGAGAAGCACGGCGGTGCAACGGAATCAAATGGGCACGATAACATTCAAAATGGATTCAGTGAGGGTGTCGAAGTTGGTAAACAAAATTGTAATAATGGACTTCAGATGGCCGAATTACATGAAGTTAAACGTCAATTTGGAGACACACAAACAACACTCATGAAGGAATGGCACGAAGAGAACAGCAAGCTGGTACAACTGCCGCACGGTAAGGGACCTTTGAATATATCAAAGGAACATGATAAAAATGAGAATATATTAATTAATATTCCAAATTATAAAGTGCTTATTTGGCATTTACGCGAGTATTTTTTATTTTTATTAAGGAAACTTGATAAACGCTGTGGATCACAAGGAAGAAATTCGGGTAATAATGATTCTGATATGAATAATGCTTGCGCTTGTCTTGTCCATTGCTTTGACCTGAGATGATCAAATGATTTGACACAGTTTTTGAAACCCAAATTGTGCAATTGCAATGTCGCATCCCTGTCATGTATGTCTTCACTGCTTTACTTGGATAATATTTCAAATTATTTATTTGCAAAGTCGATAATTGTTGTACAACTTGCATCTTAAGTAGAATACACCAAAATGGGGTATTTGAAATGGATATGATGGTCAAGTTTTGTGACTTTTGACAAGATAATTTTTTGAATACCCTGTTTCTGGCGATTTGGATATATGCAACTCGTACGAGGAATTATTTCGATGTCGACAAACAATGTTGTACAAACGGTTTCGGATTCTTTTTCCAGAGATTAATCAAAGAAGAAATGGTTACCTCCAGCAGGGCAGAGGACTGCTACAGCGGGTCGAACGACACTGGGGCCACCACTTACGTTTGGAGAATCACGAATTTTACGAAAAAGTTCGATAGCCTTAAAACTGGGCACGCAAAGCAGATAACGAGCAACGAATTCACGGTGCAGGGAACGCCGCTGAAGCTGAAAGCTCACTTGATGAACTCCCAGATGTCCCACTGGCTCTCTCTCGTCATGGCCTTCGTGAAGCCGGATGATCTCGAAGAGAAAGTAGCAAAGTCCGCGTACTCGCACAAGAGAACGTTTGTGCTGGTGGACCAGAGCCAAGCAGCCCATAGGAGGGACAGGGTCATTGTCAGGGAACCCGGATTCAGGGACGAGGGTATTGATAAATGGATGTCCAGGTTCTACGGGCCGTTGTGCTTTGCTCAAGCTAACGCCCTGGGAGAAGACTCCATTTACGTGAAGAACGATACGCTGATTATCAAGATCATCCTGGAGCAGACACACACTTTGTACAGGAACATGCGCAACGACGACGGGGTTCTCTTCTGGAAAATTGATAACTATGGAGCTAAAAAGCAAACTGAGATGGATGGTCTGGTGGAATGTCTTTACAGCGACTACTTTTCCACCAGCCCCAAGGGCTACCGCATGCAGGTCAGGGCGTACCTGAACGGAGACGACCTGTGCGAGTCCAAGCACTTGTCTGTTTACTTGTACTTCCGCAGAGGTCAGCACGACGAGTTCATCGCTTCTTGCTTTCCACACAAGGTCACTTTTACAGTGCTGGACCAGTCTGAGTCAGGCGATCGCAAAGACATTTGCAAAACAATGGAGAGCGATGGTCACATCCTTAGTGCTTACGGGTTCCGTGAGTTCGCATTGCAGTCGGAGGTTGAGTCGCCAGAATATTTGAAGAACGACACATTGCTGCTCAAGGTTGAGGTTGTGCCGCTTACGGAATCCAGACTGTCTTATGGTGGTAGAATAGGTTTTTAGAATGGCACTGCTGACCTTGGTCAATGTACGACTTGCCAATAGTTTTGTCCCACCGCAACCTATTTTCGTGACACCTATGTAGTTAAAAATGCGTGATTAATCAATGTTTGTTATCGATATTAAAACTTTTAAAAATAAAGTTTGATTAAGGAAAATATTAGTAGAAGTAGTATTATTAATATAAAAACAAAACTAATGAAATCTCATCTATTAAAGATATCTTTATCAGTTCCACACTTAAGTGACATAACTGATTACGATTTCAAAACCATGCGTTTGTGGTGTGATATTAATGACTATCTGAGAAAATATTATTGGATTTGATATCTAAGCTTCACTTTTTCAAAATAATAGCTTTTGAACATGTGAGTTTCAAAGTATGCATTTGGTGTGTACTCTTTGATCTTACAAACCGTGTCTTGATCACAACTGGAGATTAAATTTTGATTTGATTATGAAATATTTGAATGACCATTTATAATAATTCAAAACTTTTACAGTATAACCCAGTTTTACAAGAATGCAGGTGGTTAGAATTCAGGAAAGTTTGGCAAAATTTTCAGTACTATAAGTAATGCAGTTGTAACTGGTATGTTAGATGTTAGATATATGGAAAAAATACATAATTCGTGTGATGAGCGTCTTCTTTTAACATTACATCAAGTATATCGCCAGTTGAGAAATGATCTGCACCTTTTCCGTCACTATTTTTTATTATAATTCGCAACTTCCACTCTGGCTAACTTCTTGCAGTGATAAAACCTTATGGTTTGGCCGATGCTGGCGATCGAGTTGTTCATGTGCTTGCTTCTCGATCTTAAGGTGCGGGGAGTTTGCTCCCCGGTTGAGGTCAACCGAAGTCACATGTAGATCCCCTTTCTCTCTGTACGTTTAAGACCCCTTGAAAGGGGATGGAAGTCCCTCCTCTTTGGCTAAATTCTCAGGTAGGGGATGGAGGTTCACTGGTAGATTTATATAGCGAACGATCGCTAAATTAGGAGATTGACAGAGATTTACCATAATATTGTTCATAAAAGTGGATCGAACATATTGAACAAAAAAAATTGCTTTATAGTATGACATCTTAAAGTGAAAAATCTCTTATGCTAGAAAAATGTACAACCAAGGAAAAGTTCTGAAACTTAAAAAATGTGACTTCTTACAGGGAAAAATGTATACTGTATTTGATTTAATCATGAATTGAAGATACAGTAATATCTATATACATATTTTATACATTCAACACAAATAGTTAAATCACATTTCATGCAATGGGCATCTTGATAGTCAAGGGCTGTTTGTCACAGGTTTGAATTGGCACGGGGCTTCCTTTGCAATCCTCCACGGAGGTTCCTTGATTGGGACCCAATTCTGTATTTTCTATGTTCACAATGCCTGCAAGAACAGTTTTTAAAGTTCCTTCTTAAATTGTAAAAGCACACAATGTTTCATCGAGTTTCCAAAGGTCTTACTTGAATTTTGGGCAATTGCTTCGCCACGTATTGACATCATAAATTTCATGAAACCAGGATTATATGATTTCACCAAAGAGATTTCTGGTTCTAGTATGCCTCCATCGGTGAGTGCACCTATGACAAAACATAAGATTAATTTTGTGTTTAGCATAGTTACTAAATATGCAGTTGTTGAGTGCTACGACGTTTCGATATTTTCTATATTTTTTTATAGGAAAACATTCTCCTAGATGGCCTAGCAGCATGTTAAATTTTCAATACCTGTCGATCCTGATCTTGGTCTTTTAGCTGTCGCTGCATCTTTCCTCAACGGCAGATTTTGTCCCTCCAGTTTTCTTTTAAGTCTCATCACTTGCTCTCTTTTTCTTTTCCGTCGTTGGCTGTCCACGGCCAGACGCTGCGCTCTGTCTTCTTCGCTCTCCAATGCACGCCGCCGTCTCGAATATTCTCTCTGGATTTTTAGCCTTGTGCTTTTTTCGTCCCGAGTCTCGTTTAATCGATTTAGCCGATGTTTCGCTGCGACTACTATTGATACGCGCCTTCCCGTTAATCCCTGTTTTCGGGGCATTGCTACATACAGTAGAAGAAATGTTATTTTAATGCAATCGGTTAATGTCTCGTAATCCATTATTTTATTGTAACTATGAGTACCTGCAGTAGCAGTGAAAACTCAAGTTTTAATTATCGCAGCATGGTGCATTTAGAATTCCTGCAAGATGATAAATATTATGGTTACATCACATTTATTTCACCAATGATCCAAATGTATTTGAAAAAGTACTGCAGGTGTTTGTTTAAACATATTGATAAAATCCACGTGATGTCATCTATGACGTAACACTGCATGACAGAGATGACAGATCTAGTAATATACTGATACTTGCCTGACAGCTCATGGTTTTAGAACGGTTCTAAAATGTTTTCTCACTAGAACAGCTGTAATGTTAACAGCTGAATATTTAAATATCTATGGTTTTTAAATTTGAAAGGAAAATATTAACATGTTCTTACCTGCAAAATTCACATGTTTATTACAACAACGCTCTAACCAATGCGCGTGCATCAACCATACTTTGCACGTTACATATATTACGCATTTCAAAAGTATGACACTAACGTAAGCCAATGAATGTTAGCGTGTCACTCTGTGCCTATCCATTGCTCCAGGGGTGCATTTTTTAAAGATGCTAGTTTTATTTAAAATAGAAGGAACCCTGGGAAATATTTTGTACTGTTTTTTTATAGCAAAATTACGTTCATATAAATATTCTATCCTTAAAAAATGTTTAGAATTTTTTATATTTTTTAAATGATGTATTTAAATTTGACACTTCACAATTAATCATATTGGGTTATTTTTATAATATTTCATCAAATATTGTTTCTTTTATAAATACAAAATTCAAACAATTTTCGAATTAAAATATATATTTAGAATTTTAAATATTCGCCATAGGATTAAAAATAATTATACTTATGCCTTGTCATAAAATTCATTTATTTGCTTTAAACTATGGAAAAAATCGCAATTGATGCACATAATAAATAGTGACTTTAATACTTCTAAAACGAAAGAAAATGTCAGTTTCAAGCCAAAGAAAGGCCAAATTTGCATTCTTTAGCTGTTCAAAACAAAGATAATACAAATAAAGAGTAAATTTTGGAGTATTAAATCAACCTAAACAAGTCTTTGCAAATTAAATTTAATCCTGGAAACATTTTATGCTTTGTACGATTTAGCGGAATCTATTACATATTTTCTACAACATAAGCATAGCACAAGTATGCATTATGCAATTTTTTACTTGTTTACAACCCCAATTGAGAAATACTAAGCTAAAAAATTAAAATTGTTGGTTTGAAATGATTTGGTCAGTGCAGCATCTTAAACACAAATAGCAGTAATGTTTATTTACACCACAACATTTTTTGTACATGACCTGTATGAATATCATACTCGTTCATTCAACTCCTCATTTTGTTAACTGCCGTTTCCGTGCATGCAAGGACATATACTGGCCATTTATAAAAGGAGTTATAATCCTGTCAGATCACTTGCAGCTCTACGTTAACTTCTCTCTACTTCTGTACGTTTGCGCTTGTCGTTTCGCACTAAAAATGACTTCAGATATGGCCTCCATAGTTGTATTCATAAGTTCTGTGTCCATGTTTTGTAAAGCACTCGCAACAAAGTCTGAAAACGTCCGTACTTCGTTCGATTGTTGAGCTTGCCCTTTTTCTTTGATTGTGGTAATGGCTGAGGATGCATTAGTGATGAAAGTGAGCAGTTCCTCCTCTATTTCGGCAAGCCTGTTCGGACATTTTTCCGTTTCTTGTGAAAACCTCATTGACTCCATGGTTTCAGAATGAATGGATATACTACTGTTTTCGGAGTATACTATTATAGAAAAAAGTTGTTGGGATATAATTGGTCAAAATTATGGCCCAATGGAAGGAAACATTTTATACGCTTACTGCTTATATCGTCAGCTAACATATTGTCGTCCATGACTGACACCGCATCAGATTTTTCTTCCTCCTCGTGATTGTCGAGAGGTTCTTCATCTCGAGTGGATGTACAGGGAGTTGGGGGTGTAAGTATCCTTATGGGCAAAAGAGGATTGCTGTGTTAAACATAAGAATATATCATTAATCGTGTTTAAGTTTCAAGAAACGTAAATCAAAATATTGAATGTTGCGTATCTTACTGTTGTTGTTGATAATAGTCTTTAAGAAATAAAAGTGGGCCGAAGAAGGGCCACTGCACTTCGACAACAGTTCCAGGACCTGCTGCCATTTTTCCAGGGATATTTCGACATATTCTGTAAAACCTTTCCATTAAATTCTTCCACTTATTTTCCAACAGCTTTCGATCTGGAAAATATCATCGATAGTAGCAATGTACATTACATAAATACACAATTCTTTAAATTATGGAACTCTATAGGGGACTTTCACCAACTTTAAATATAAAATTATTGCTATTGGAGTTTTAAAGAGTTAGAGAAAAATTGAAATTTGTCATCTCATGTTTCGGGACAACATGTGAGATCTATTAGCTTTAGAAATAGACCTGCTAGATAATCATTGATTAATGTAAGCAACATGAAAATGTATGCACATCTAGATACAATATTACACTAACACTTTACCTGAAACGTCATAGCCTTTTGACTTCAATGTGTCAACAATATTTTTCCAGGTTCTTTTCCTTGTGTCAGAGCTTTTATATAAAGGATGATTTGGGTTGTATAACATTGGTTGTAGTTTTACAAGATCGATTAACGCGAGTTGGAATTTCTTTACGATTTCAGTGGTGTCTAGTTCTTTATTTTCAATGGTCGTGCTGGGATTCGGAGGCGAAAGCGCCCTAGGAGGTGAGGAGGTTTCCGTTAACCTATGTTAAATAAAAATACCAGTTAACAAGTTCTTTAAAAATTTGTTAAAAAAAAAACCAACTAATCTTCAGACGTCTTACACACGAAGCTGGTGGTGATTTTTCAGAAATAGAAGCGAATCGTAGAAAGGCCATCTCACCTCACCAAATTTTAGCTTTTTGCCAGATAATATGTCTCGATGAAGTCTGTTAAATCTGTCCCTAAGGAATCTCCATTTTATCTCCAAAGACTGTATATCTTTAGTTTCTGTACAAAAATAAATAAAATCATTATTAAAAACTGTGATACCAACATAATGTTAAAGGTT
>JAUJYV010002959.1:0-11171 GCA_033995625.1 Ophyiulus pilosus | reverse complement strand
TTCATCTTCATCTTTTCTTAATTTTTAAGGTTATTTTTAGTCTCTTATACAAGCTGCTCTCTTGCGGCTTTTTCTTCCGGGACATTTTTACAATGGTTATTAATCTTTGCACAAAAAAATCACAAATAATGTCTGATCCAAATTTGGAAAAATGTGCTAGCCCAACGAGTTCTAAACACAGACTGAAGTAACAATGGCCCGAAAAGTTACAACGCACAATTTGGGGATTCCCCTATCCACGTCACTCGTTATGCGAAACAAACGCTCGTTAAGCGAGTTATTTAAAAAAAATTTATATTGTTCGTTATGCGAGGTGCTCGTTAAGCGAGGTTCCACTGTACATTTATTGTTGAATGTGTTGACCTACCTGTATGTGATTTCAAGTTTTTGTTTGTTTGTTGCTTTTGGTCCATTTCTGCAACACGAGGGCTTACAAGATAAATGCATCAAGAGAACCACTACATTGTTCTTTAGACAAATATTCATCTTTACTTTGTTTATTGCTCATTTACACTTTGTCGTAAAACTAAAAAAGTTGTGAGAGCAAGCTAATAAAATCTATATGAAAAGTGCTGATTATTGTTTTCTGCAGTAGTTATTTTTTGAAATTATACCGTCACATATGAAGGCGTACAGATCTGTATGCCAATTTACAGTATTCATCGGTGTATGAATAAAAAAAAATTACATTTACAATACACAGGGCAAATCTGCTTTCCAAATCCCAACAATGGAAGGTGGCGATTTCAAGATCAGCACTGAGTGTAATAACACTAGGCTGCAATGCCTAGTGCGGTTGATATTCAACTACAGTGTATGTACAAGTTGAATTTCAGCACAATTTCTAGAACACATCCTTATTATGTGGTTGTCAATCAGTTGCAAAATAGTAACTGTGGTTTTGTTGTTTCACAAAAGCGCACACAAATTGTCTATAAATTAAAATAAATGCGTCGCTCATTAATTTTGGCCGTCCAATATCAGATATTGAAATCTCAAAAGAGTTGCTCGCAGTCAATTCTGCAAAATTTACAGTACAAGAGAACTGTCATTACAAATAATACAAAGATAATGTATATCATATTAAAATTTCCAATATTATCGGAGAACATTGACAAAAAAAAACTTGCTTTTACTAATTTTCATTTGAAAAATTGACCATGACCGCTTACTAGCAACTCTTTGGAAAATTCGATTCCCGAATCAATGGAGAAAACACTGTTTATGAAAAATATGCTAGTCATTTTTTACAAATAGAACATTATAAGGCTTAATTAATAAAAGGGTGAAATTTCTCTTACTGATTTAGAATCTTAACCGAGCAAATTCCTCCAAATACGACATTGCTCACATTTGTGATACTTACAGATGCTTTTGCTCATTTCTTTTCTATAAAAATCCTTTGTGGGTAAAAAAGTATGCTCTTTTTTTAAGTAGGCTTAAGCAAATATTGCTGAAATCACTGTAGGCTCGTGTGCAGCCGGGAAAGAAATGTCTCTGCTCCAAAGCCTCCGAATTAACGTTTAACATACAGTATGTACACTATCACCTTGCTTTAAGTGATTTTCCTTTGTTTACACCTATACAGAAAGGCTCGACAAGGTCCGCGTGCAAATTACCTCCGCACTGACTAATGACTTGAGTCTCGATGTTGGCACACTGCTTCGGATTCGTCGGACGAATCCCCGCAATGATCAACTAAATCACAGATGAATTTAAGTTTGATGCACCTATTGTTTGCACATTTAAATTCCTCGTTAGGAACACAATCGGCAGAAGGCGAGGCCGGAAGTTGGGTTTTGGTGCAGTTTTGTTCGTCCTCGCCATGTGGACAGTCTGCCTGTCCATCACAAACGCCTAGTTTGGAAATACATTCACCGGAGCCGCACCGAAAATGCGTGTTGGTGGGACAAAATGAAAGCGAGGTTTCCGATTTCGTTTCAGCCTCGGAGGTGTCGGCATCTCTACGGGAAAGTGTGCGAGTGGAAAGGTAAGCTGGAATGTACGCGCGCCTGGTGCAATTTGCCGTGCGCTCGTCGCTGCCATCTCCGCACGTGTCAGCGCCGTCGCACACGAGGGCCTGCGTAATACAACGGCCATTAGCACAGCGAAATTCCCCGTTGAGGCAGGTGTCGTTACACCCTTCCGGTTCATCGCTTCCATCTTGGCAATCAATTAACCCGTCGCAGAAATACATATTTGGAATGCATTGACCGTACGTGCAAGTGAATTCTCCACTTGGGCATTCTAGTAGCGAGAAACAGAACAAGCAAACGAGGAAGTTAGTTAATGACGATAAACTAACGTTCAATCTAAAAACATTGTTTCTACAAATACTAATAATATTAACTTTCCGGTTTCATATTCCTAATCAGCTTTTATCTATCTAATATAGGAAATATTAATAATCACTGGTTTCATTTAACCCCAGACAAATTGTAGTTAAAAGTCCAATTCGTAACTGGCAAATTTATGGCGGAATATTTTCTGCATGTACTGATGTTTCAGTTATCTTACTCTGGGATTAACTTGTTGCTACCAGAGTGACCGAGAACATTATTTTGAGCTTGCGATAGTATACTTTTGCCTGAAATGTGCGAAACAACAAAGACTTAGGTGGCCCTCGCCACAACACCTCAAACCCAGTGCTACGTATCAAATCAATGTAGCAACAACTACACGAACTGTTGAAACAACTACATCTAGAAACCGTACACAATTTGATAAACATTTTCTAAACATTGTGATTCTGAATCCACGCGATGTAGATATTACATATTGTGTGCAGCAGCATAAACCAGAAAGATGATAGAGCAGCAAAGCTAAAGAGGATTTGCATATGGAAAAATAGTTCCTTCACCGTTTATACAGATGCATGCTGAATTTAAGTGTAAAATTATCAGCAGAAAATTATCAGAAAGCATTTTTGTCACAAGCAACACACAAGCACGCACTTACATCGCTAGATTCCCCAATTAGAAGTGAGACGTGTACGTGATGGAGGAGAAGCTACGTACTTTTTGTACAATTTTCTTCATCGCTACCGTCCCAACAGTCAATTATGAAATTGCACCGTTTTTCCAAAGGCAAACAGGAGGTGTTTTTTCCACACCGAATATTTTTCTGTTCGTCACATTCTGAAAATTGACAATTAATAAAATACATAAATATGTCTCAAAAATTAGAAAATAAGGGCTTTAAATTTTTTTAGTATGAAAAATGCTATTTGTTGCCTAATTTACGTACTGCAATTCAGTTCGTCCGTAGTGTCGTAGCAGTTGAAGTGTCCGTCACAGCGTTTTTCGAGAGGAACGCAGAGCCCATTTCCACACTGCCATTCATCAGGAAGACAAACTAAAAATAAGAGAAATTTGGTCTTAATTCCAAAATCATACAATTATTATCAGTATTGTTCTCTTTTCGTCGAGCGAAACTACTACCTCTGTCGTCGATGCATTTTTTTGCTCCTGTTGCTAAATGTTGGCAGTACTCGTAAGCCGGGTCGCACCAGCCACCGCAGCCGGTTGCGTCTTTTGCATCTAAGGGTGGTCGGCAGGTTGCCTCCTTGTCAGAGTGTTTTGCCAAGCATATTTCATCGGCAGTACATTCGTGGCATGGACGGCCTAAATAACAGCATTTTGGTTAGATAATAAAAATGCACGACTGGATCTGAATGCGGTCGATTGCGAGCTAGGCACAACAATTTTCATCGAAAACCTAAGGTGCAGGCTATAATTTCCATAAATGCAATTCCTTTTTATACCTGTGAAGTTTGGATGAGCAGTTGTCGTAATGATGTTGGTCGTTGTAATGCCCAATTTGCAAGTGCATCTCCGGATTTCGAATCTCATTCCGCCTTTTTTGAGCAAACATTCCCTGTTGTCGGTTAACACTTCACCGGTGCCATTTCTCGTCCTGCAATCTCGAGTGCGCATTTGAGTGTAGTTCCTGTTGCCAACGCAAAAGCCGTTGCCGCAAGCAGACCAGGCCGACCAAGAGGACCAACCAGCTGACAATTAGAGAATATGACACGCGTTAAGCACAATTGGTCAATTCAAAGCGAGTAAAAACAAAAAAAAAGATGGCGGCTGCATTGGCAATTGAATAGCGACGGCATTAAAAAGATGATGTTACATTTTGATTAACCCCATAAAAGTATTACATCAGATTTCATACCCTCAATGATCCCTATCATGCACATGATTATTCATACAGGATATCCTATATTCTAACATTGACAGGAAGTTTCATATTTAACATTTTGGCAGAATGGCTTAAATAACATAATGCAAACTGAATTATGTACATTAGAACAAATGTCCCTAGGGCCCTTCACAAATTTATCAAGTTGTTTGGGTTTGTTCCATGTTAATATAGATTCCGTGCTTTGAAGTTAGGACCTATCCTAATGACACCTGAGTTCATTATACACTGTGATTATCAGGGCCCCTATTGGCTAATCTCGTTTTTCAGAGGGGCCATAACCTAAATACCAGTCTCTAATCCAGCAGCTGATATACTTTTTATTGGGCACATGTAGGATTTCCATGTATTCCTGCCAAACTCCAGCAGAAAATCAATGGAAGGACTTTTTTTTAAACCCCTTATTTACTGTGTGATTTCCCCCCAATGAATGGTCTAGTTACATCTGTAATCCCTATTTATCGTTGCCGACAACAACAAAAAAGGTGCCACATTCCAATATGTCACTTACGGCTATCGGCAAAGTCCATCTGAAAATGTGGTGGAATTCCAGGCCTAGTTCGGCTGGCAGGAGGGTAGCTGCCTGTCGGTGGCGGCCGAAGAAAAGGATGCGATGGCCTGTGATTGTACGAGCCGTTGGAGAAGAAGGGGGTGCGAAGAGCGGACGAGGACGCTGATGAGAGGATGGGAGAAAGGCTGGTGGTTGTGGGGATGGCAGTGGTATTGTTGCCGCCGTGCCACGGTAGCTTCGAGTGGGGAGCAGAAGCTGCAGAAACGACGGGAAAGGAGTTGGTACGAGGTGGTTGAAGGACCCTCTGAGTGGTGCTCGAAGGCGTCTGGCGCTGGAGGAGGACCTCTGGGGTTGAAGAGGATGATAATGACGGGGAAGAATGCCCTGAGCTGGAGTGGGAGGAATTAGCACGTTGATAAGAGTGTGCAGAAACGGCAGTTTTCACGGAGGATGGACTCTGTTTGGCCTCTGCAGTCGTTGACTCGTGGGTTGTGGAAGAGACGGTAGCCGGGGTGGATGTGCCGCTCTTGTTGTCGGTGGAAGATTCGGAGGATTTCAAATGGACGGCCGCGCTTGAAGTCGACAATTTCAGCAAACCGCTTTCGAAGCTATCATCAACTGGAAAATAGAAAAAATTTTGCCCATGTCATTTTCGTTAGTTGTAAAAAAAAACCACCCCAAAAAACCGTGCGTTTCGAGCGAATGATTCTTAAAGGTTTAAAATTATTCACTTGAAATGAAATGTTTCGAAGGTACAAAAAACCACACCTGGCCTTGTATTCATTGCTGGCAGGGTAAAGAACAAAATCAACGCAATTATTCAAACCTCACCAAAAACCACCTTGACTTTCCTGAATTTTCAGGTTTGCTACAGTACTGTAGATGGCCATTATTATTTTGAAATTACGCAATCACTCAACATCCAATGTGTCAGTTCTCATTTCCGATATTAAGGTGAAGATTAATAACCTCCCACTCGACCTTAACAATATTACTCGTAAATTCCTGTTTTGTGAAAATTATTTCAAAGATCAAACTTAACCTGCCACATTCACTGAACTTTATGTAGAATTTTAAGATACATTTTTAAAACAAAACAGAGCAGGAGATTCCTTTTGCACATGAGGTAAATGAAAATCAAAAATGTTAACAATGTCTGAAAATAGTTGTTCTTTATGCTGTAAACTTTAACCTGTCATCAAATTTTAAATTCTTGCATTTATCCAAAAATCGATAACGAAAGAAGCGACTTTCGGAACCTTTCATGTTCGATTTTGACTTATCCATTTTTCTTTAAAAAAAACAGGTGAATTGAAAGATTTATGTAAAAACAGAATCTGGCAGACAAGTGGAAGACAATCAATTTTGCACTTATGATCACATCAAATTTAACTTGCAAATCTCCTTATGGGAATGCTAAAGTAGTTCATTGTGAAATCTTTGCTTTGATCACAACCAATTAAAAATGGAATAATCGTTATGCTACTTTTTTGGAATTTTAAATTTCTAGAAAGCTAAAAACCACAAACTAAAAAAAAAATGCTCGTAAATAAATCTGACATTACTTTTTTTGTGTTTGTGTGGTTGCCCTCTATACTTTTCTTTGTGACTCAAAACGTGTATGGGTTAAAAATAAGAAAAAAAACATGCATTAATTTACTGTCTATTCCACGTGGTAGAAATTTCGCAAGAAATCAATTTAGGGGCCATTCGAAATTCCTTCAAAAATTATCCACAAGGTCTACAATGTGTATGAAATACAATACTTGTACTGAATTGAAGTAAACATGAGCCTTTACATCACCCCTTTTTAACCCTAATCTGAATTACATTGTTCAAAAGACTAGGCTTTACCCAAATAATTGCACCCAGTTTATGGGCTATATGTGCTTGGATAACAGCTAACAGAATTGTGGTTAGTTCATCCACACGTGCAAGCAGGTATTACAAGATCATGTCATGTTACCAAACACCGAAATCTTTTACACAATCATACAGTATAGTATATACCAGACAGTCATTTTTCTCCTTTTTAAAAAAACCCAAATATTTATGCTCAAAACTATGAAATGGTGGTGTTAATGTGACGCTTGTGGCGCTGGAAATACGAGAAGGCCGCGCTTAAAAACTCCAGGTACAAGTATCGGCATTTTCCACTCAATAAATCTTTTCCATTTTTTCGCATTAAGTTTTTCCAGGTGTGTTCAGTGTCCATATTCATGAAAAACCAATAAATTGGGCAGATTTGTAGGCGCCACATTTGCATATCTCTAAAACAAATAATAATTTTGGGCCGAGATCGTAAAAGCTGATACATCTCCTGAAAGGAATATAGGATGTCATGATGTTTATATTATTATTACGTGTAATATTATTGGAGGGATGTAAATGGGGGAAAAGGGGGGGAAAACAATCGCTGCTCCAAGTTGAGGGAGGACCATAACTCTCTTTTGAATTATACTCGTGTTAAAAGTTGTACCGAAAAAGCAACTCTTAACTATGTTTGTACATGCATAGGGTCACGTACCTGGAGTGTACGTACACCTGTTCTGGTTAGCTCAAATTTATGTCTGTAGAAATTGAAAAAGGCGAAACACACACATGACGACACGAACTAGTAATTCAAGAAAGATTCACTGTTTTATGAGCAAAGGTGGAATTAATATTTACTCGCGAAGACGGTTTAGACGTCCATTTTTTATCGAAAGGGCTATAAGGGTCAAATCAAAATTTATCAAAACAAATTTGGATTTTTTTTTTCAGACAAACACTATTCCTCTCCAGGTATAATCACAACATTGTTATAAAACCATGGCGCATGAATTTAAAACGCAAAAATAATACATGTTGTATACTTCATATCTCTTTTATAGCCATCCCATAAAAATGCAAATTTCAAGCAAGTATGAATTTTCCATGGCCACGACATTAGCTTATAATTTCTAGTATAGCCCAAATTATTTCCCCCTCATTTTACATGTAGGTCCGGTGCCCTTTGCCCTCTCAAATGAGAGTTGATTACCTCCAATTCGTTTAATGATACATTATCCCAGATACGGTTTTAAACCAAACTAAGACAGCATTATAAGTTAATGTTTTTTTAAAGCATGCAACGCAGTGATTATCAGATTTTCTTTTTCTTACATTATAAACTGTACATTGTAGAAAGGAATATAAAAAACAAATAACTGTGTAATTGCGTTTTAAAAGCTGATATTATATTTCGATGCAATCGCTCAACCATCTGCAAGATGATTTTAAAATGAAGCGATAAAACAGGAAATATAAACAGATAGGGAAAATACCATCTTTTTTAACATGGGAGTTAATAGACAGCAAACCATCCTTCGGTGCCTAGGCATTTAATTCGGAAAATTAGACGCCATTAATCATTGGATAATGATCAATTTTGAAAATTATCTCAACCCTCGCTGTTAAATAACTTTTCATTATGTTTATGACATATATGCCGATATACGATGATCCCAAATTTCATAAACTTTTATAAGTACCTTCATTGGGATCTGCGCTTGGTTAAATCAACTTAATAAGGCTTTCACAGTAGTTAAAGATTGATAGTTTCCCTAACATCCTACATTATAGAATTTTTAGTGGCTTAACACCAGGTTAATTAGCAGAGAACACTGACGTTTATTTGACAAAGAAAATAATGTTGGTTGCACACTTTGCCCTTAACTTAAACAAAGACAAAAAGAGCTTAATTGAATGTATAACAATCAAGATGGCGGCAAGTGATCAAGAAAAACGTCAAAGAGAAGTTTGTGATCAACAGAATCAACAACAGCAGACTGAAAAACAACAACACAGCTGTGAAAAACAGCTGACTGTTGTAACATCATCATATGTCATGTCATCGACGTGTCAAAAGAATTACACGTCCCTTTCCATGGAAGCCCATGCTACCAGCGCACCTAGTGGCGGGTGACGCGCTTACCCTAACTCCAACACTTATGTATTAGTATAAAAAACTACACTACAGTTAAGAATTTTCAAATAAAAACTACTGCAGTAATTAAGATAGCAAAACTTGATGGAAGCAAAAATTCGTGAATGAAACTTATCTATGACCTGTTATTATCAACATTCCTTAATGCGTTTGAAGTCGTTATTAACCATGACATGTTTTTTGTAAAACTGGCCATTGATAAAATGGTGTATTATCATTTAAATCTCGTTTTTAAATTCACGACGATTTAGTAAAATAGGCTAGTGGTGCATTTGTAAAAAACGAAATTTTATATACTTAACAAAGGAATTTTATATCAGAAACTACTGTCTGACAATCAAGAAACTAAATGTTTGCAGATGCAATTCCAAGCTTAAATTACATGGACTGAGGCATAACTATACCACATGAACATTTTCCCTTTGTGCATTCGTGTTTCGTACCTGCTTCAAGGGTCAATTGTAAGGGACCACCTCAGGGCAAGCCTTATTTACATAACTTAGAGAAATGGTGAACTTTTTGCACGTAGATCAAGAGATTAGACATTAGGCCATGCCTTATAATTTGGCAGCACGTTGCTGTCGATAGGATATAATTTAAGATGAGTACAGGAAAGAAAAATGAACAACCAGACCGATCAACAAAATTTTTAAAAAATGAATAAAAGTTTGGGAACAAAAGGAACAAAAAGTACAGAATAACTTTTACAAATATATAAACTTACCTTTAAATGCTATGGATCGAATGTCCACCACGAATTTGTCCAGCAAAACTGTCCCGTGCATATTTACTAACCCCTTGACAAATGCAGAAGTGACTTTAGCTGCAAGGTTGTCATGGGGAGTTGACAGAAACACCCTCAAGTCGACAATTACACTACCATTCCTGTAACATAAGATAAACATGTTAACATGGTTCTGCAACAATTAAAAAACTGACACTAACTTTACTAAATAACCAGCAATACCAACCTAAATCCTATTAATTCGGTTCGATTATAAATTTCCCCAATACTGCTTTTATTAAATAATATAAATACCTGGAAAAGAAAAATAAAGACAAATGCATTAGTCATTTTGTGATATTCGTTTGCCAGTCAAAAGAATTTCGCTAGCACATTATTTTGGTTTGAATTCCTCGCCACCTCAAACGAGGCCAACGTGTGTGGTATGGGGGATATCAATAAGTATTACAAGCAATCACTTTGTCAAGAGATTTAAATTCTATTTATATAAAGAATGGCTTTTAACAATAAGCTGTGTTGGACATAAGCCACAAAACAGTTTTCGTCTTTGGAGGCAAACTAATGGAATTTTATGAGAGAGAGGATGAGAAGGGCAGTTTGCTTGAAAACGAAACACTCAAATGGGAGATTCCTGCCTTCGATAGAAACCATTGTTGTTGCTAAAATCTACTTTGTGTGCGTGTGTACAAAAGGCACAGTAAAACATCTAATAAATTATCGACAAAACAGGATTTAGGGAGACTTTGGGGGGGCTACCTGTGGCGAGAACTAGCCAAGAAAACTTACAAAAATCACCTGGGTGATGTGTAGGGTTTTGCAAAACTTGGCATGCTTTGAAAAATACCGAATGAACCCAGGGAACAGTCATTTGAAAATACCAACTGAACAATCAACTATATTAAAAACAGTAGCAAATTTTACTTCCCACATAAAGCCTAAACACTTCCCTGTGAAAATCATGACTAAATACCACCAATTTATGCAGAATATGTATGTAGTTATCCATAAACAATACTAGTTTCTTGAAAAAACTATAAATATCAGTGGAATCGTATGATATAAACAACAACAATGGAGGCGCTTATTTACAGGTAATATATAGTAATAGTTAGCCGTGATATATAATGCCATTAATGATTCAGCCGAAATATTGTGGTCATAAAAGTAGATATATATACATACGTGGGAAAATAATAATAGCACATTGAATTAATACAAGTGATATATGACCTGTAACATGCTATTGTTTAATACCAAAATATATTTTTTTAAATATTTACAGTATTTTGTTTTCAAAACGTGCATACATTTTTACTTGTGTTATCCGATACACAAATTAATTCCATATAAGTATGCTTAAACTGCAAAACTGTTGAATTTTATTTTGGTATTCCACTAATGAATTAATCTACCAATTAACCAAAATTCCACAATTAAATTTACAGATAATATAACAATAATATAATGCAAGGCAAATAATAGCAAAACACATGACTTACCGCATTTGATACTTCTAGTCGTAAAATATCATATAATTTGGTTGATGGATCTGCTAAATCAGCATCATATGCTACACTGCTTATCCTAAAGGTACCATTTACAATTGTATTACCTGAAAATTAGACAACGACATAATTATACACACGAGTACAATATTTTGCCTTTGGGGCCATTCAAAAAGGACGTCCCCGAAATTCCTTCAAAAATTGACCCCCCTACCCCCTGGTGTCCATTTTAGCTCAGAC